>CM068827.1:37586432-37761432 GCA_028554795.2 Sinohyriopsis cumingii
AAGCAGGCTATTCTAGTGGTTCCCAACCTTTCCCTGTTTGAGGATACGTTTTTAACTTACCAAGTTTCGAAGACTCCACCAGTTAATAGTTGTATTTTAAGAATTCGTTAAATAAGAATTGAATTTGCAGCCTTTGCGCACCCCTTTGAATAACCCAGCGGTCCGCCAAGGTTCCGCAGTCTACATGCTGGGAACCACTGGATTATCAGTGCTGAAGCAAATGGAGTAAAGTGTAGTAGCTATAAGTATTTAAGGCTGTTACCCTGAGAACAAATGAGCCAGTCATGGGTTAACATAAATTAACATTAGTCTCCCATTAAGGAAGAATGGAAGTATAGGGACAATGGGAAATCGATGTAAACTGTCCGTAGGTTTAATACGTGAATAGGGGCCTCTGGACAGGGTGAATTTCAAGCCGGTCTCATAACACGAGGTTTCCAATTGTCCATTCTTTTTGCTATTGTACAAACACGGAACTCTTGGGAAATGGAGAAAGGTAATGTTAAAATTACCCTCACAAACAAACACGCTGTTTGACTGTTAACGACCTAGGATACCTAACTGACAGTACCCACACATATTACTAACACAGGGTATGATGTAATAGTGAAGGGATGAAATAACATATTATGCGTAAACATACATATATGTTATCTTTCAAGTGTAAGTAGAGAACATGGTACTAATGTTACACATGTACACAAACATACATTGAAAAGGTACACACTATGAGTACGAACATACTTACATCATATCACACATGTAGTTTAAGAAGAAAAAAATTGTAGAAATGCTTACACACCATATAAAGAAACAGCCACTGGAGTTTAAGTTTAAGTTGTGAAAGACAAAACAAAGAAAAAGACATGCACACATTTAAACCTAGATTGTGTCACTCATTTGAGTAGATTCTCTGTTTGTAAGAGAACTGGATAACCCTGAAAAAAGTATGTTGGGGTTGTTAACTAAAATTTGTTAACACATGCTATGCCTCATCCGATTCTTCGTCTCAAGCTTCTAATAATCATCGACCCATACTCTATCATTCTGTTGAGACTGCATTTCATATTCTCATAAATTCCTTTAACATAAATATGTGCCTTGGTCCTTTCCTTGATCGTCCACTTGGCTAGATCGGAATGGCTCAATCAAAGCACACAGCTGAGATGACGGAGCTAGTTCTCAACGCTCATCATCAACATCTTGACTTGTCTTAAACACGGAAGAACCACGGGGTTAATTTGCCGCTATAAATAGTATACTGGCGGGTGGATACTGATTTGGAGGTTCCACATATCCAATCGCATGTGTCATAATTCAGTGATTGTGCATTTCATATATTTGGAGTAAAAGAAAAGATGTTGATATATTGTCTGTACAATATGGACCTTGAACATGCCAAATAGTCTCCCTGCTGTCACTACCTTCCTTGGTCGTCCATGTAATTATCTTCGTGGATACGTTATAGGACAGATTTCACAGTTTGCGTTTGAATCATCGAGTACGCATTTACAGAGGCTTTGTACCGATTCGAGTGAAATGTAAAGAACGGTAACATCCAATAAAGCATGAAGCGATTAACCTTTGGTATCTGACTGCTATCAAAAGGCTAATTAAAGAAGGCTCAAGCACAGTCGTAAAGATCCGTTTTCTGCTAAACGAGATAACGCTTTTCCACGAATACGTTATGAGATTCTCCATGCCACGACTTATGTCGCCAGTGTCACGTCGAATTCGATGATAGGAAGCCAATGACACATTTTAAGGCTTAATGGATCAACAAGTACTTTTCTATATAAGAAAACTAATTCCAAAAGACGCTACGATTTCTTCGAATTTAGGAAGACGTATCGTGTTTGCTAGTGAGTGGATTTGTTTACTGGAAGTTTCTCTGTAACAAATTTGTTAACAGTTCATGCAACGACATAACAGTTAAAAGTTGTTATGTGCAGAAAATCTAATTTTTTTAAAAAGTAATTTAATTAGTGCTGAATATGACTTCGCTATCCCTATGCGAAGAACAAATTTTCTGCACCTTATTACCCTTCAAATTTACCATCAAGTGTGTGAGTGTGTGTGTGTGTGTGTGTGTATGCGTGAGTGTGTGCGTATGTGTGTGTGTGTGTGTGGCTACACCTACTGATTTACAACGGAAAGAATGTACATGACTACAACAGTCTTGGGTCGACAGCTTAAAAATGTGAATATTTTTCTTGCATAAAAAACAATTGAACATGTAGAAAATGTCGTACGTTCTTAGTGATTTTCTTGATGTTCCAAAATGTTCGAGAGAATTATGGCTACGCTTTCCGTTTTCATAGTGATTGACTAAAAGCGAGAGGCAATTACTGTATTTTATCCATCCCATTAACATGTTAATTGCTAGATCACATAATTCAGGCAGAAACGAATTTGTCAGACGTTTTGGTTGAACACAAATCGCTTTTGGTTGAGCGTCCTCCATTAAGTACCATGCGTGTGTTGCTGAGAGTGGTAGTCTGCTAACATGTTCAGGGTCTGACCACTGAAAATATTGAAACAAACGCCAGTATCTATGAACGTGGTCGAAGAACTGTGAAAGAACATATGTGGAAAATATTTTACTTATCAACATTATCCCAAATACATCAACGTGTGACCACGTATAGACAAAGCTTATAATCAGATATACAATTGCGGCATCGGATATGCTTCAGAAGAAAGGAGGATCCTTAGTGTTTGATCGAGTGTTCAGAGCGTCAAGAGCCAGACAAAATATAGAAGTATTAATCACTCGAGAGTGAGTGCTTAACGGATAAACAAAACACAAGTTTGATCAAGGTTAATGACCAAATTGGACAAGGAATTGTTTCTTCTCAAAGGACACGTGACCAGCCTATCCATAAGTTGATATGAACGGAGAAGTATTAAACAAAACGTTTTACTTGCCTTGATTACAACAATTCGCAAAGAAAGACGACTACCAGTACGATATTGAAATTATTCTCGATCACAATACACGTAAGTGGAAAAAGATCGTAACCAAGAAGTCAAAAATTCAGTTGGAAACGATATCCTCACAGTTTCATATCTTTGATTGCATCGTCAAATGTCATTGACTATAAAAATGGCGTAGAAGTCACAAACATGCCATTAAATACCGAAATCCTTTTTCAGAGTTCTTCGGCCCAAGAATCACAAACAAACACGTTGGATGTGATGGGCAAAACGTGTTCCTAACAATGTAATCGTCTTTATCTGCGTATTGTATCATTGGAGATATGATTGGAACAGTGAGATAAACAACTGTGAACTATCTTACTTATTATTTGTATTGTATTATTTAAACCTCTCTGAAATTTATCGACGGTGCTGCCAGCAGTAGCCTCGCTAGCCACAAGTAATCCACTGGAACCTTTAAAAATTCACCCTTTGACATCCAGTGACTCTTTGGTGACAAGAACCCTCCAACTATCAGCATTCAACTTCTAACAATACCTAGTCACAATTTTATTGATTTGTTTTCCAGCAACAAATTATGTTGTTTCGTAGGACTTTGTATAACGCCTAATCCTTATAAGCTCTAAGCGCTTTACAACATTAGAGAACATCAAAAAATAACATATAATGATACGATTACAATAAAAACACCATGAAATTAGAGAACGTAAAACATACCGAAAATAATTTAGGTAAAAATACATTATTAGGTCTTTAAGTCTTTTCTTGTAGTCAAAGTTCAGTGGGCAATTCGTTCCATGTTGCTAGGCCCTGGTATGTAAAAGAACGTTGTCCATATGACTTCCTTTTCATAGTGGGAATAATGAGAATACGAGTGCCAGAAGATAGCGTAAATATCTTGCTGGTGTGTACACATGGGTGAGGTCGGATAGGTATGTTGGACTGGAGTCCATCAGTGAAACGTAGCACAGAAAACAGATTTTGTGTTTGATTCTTGATAGAATGGATAGCCCTTGTATGGTACAGAGCAGGGGGAGTGTTTTCTGATCGTAGTACTCTAAGGATAATCCGAGCAGCTGTGTTTTGAACTTCTTGAAGTTTCTGGAGTTGATATTGAGACGAACCAGACAGAATTAAGTTACAAAATCCAATCTTGAATGTACTAAGGAACGCACAAGTGTTTTAGTGGCATCAATTGAAAGATATTTGCTAATGGAGCTGATGCGTCTCAGCTCAAAATGTGCAGCCTTCCATATGTTCATGACATGTTGGTGCAATGTGAGAGTACTGTCGAGAGTATCATCTAGGTTTCGTACTGACTTTGCGAAATTAATGTTGGTGTTGCTGATATTTATTGTTTGAGGTAAAGGATGTAAATGAGAAAGTATTTGTGTTGTGATCAGAATGGCTTTAGCTTTATCATCATTCATCTGCAGCTTGTTACATGTTATCCATGATTTCACATCGGAAATGTACCTCTCTACACTTTGGATGGTAGCATCAAGATCAGTTGGGTGGCTAGATTTGTATGTTTGGGTGTCGTCAGCGTACAATTGGTGAGACACTGGATGATGATATATGACACTTGAGAGCGGGTGGGTGTATAGAATGAATAGAACAGGTCCAAGAACAGACCCCTTTTGAACACCACATCATTGATCAACTGGGCTGGAGTATATTCCATTTGCGGACACAATTTGTGTCCTGTTGACCAAGTAGGACTCGCACCACAGTAAGGTTGTATCATGAATGCCAAATACATGCTGGAGATGGTGAAGTAAGATATCATGATATATTGTGTCAAATGCCTCAGACAAGTCAAAGAGGGTTAGGACTGTAATCTGTCCGCTATCCAAAGCAGAGAGAATGTCATCAACTACTTTCAGAAGGTAGTGTCAGTACTGTGGCAAGGACAATATGCAGATTGTTCAGTGCTAAAAAGACTGTTTGAATTTAGATGAGATACAAGTTGGGAATGAACAACTTTTTCTATGACTGTTTACATGAATGGGAGGTTAGAAAGTGGGCGTTAGTTCTTTAAATCATTATGGTCGTCTGTTGATTTCTTCAGCAGAGGTGTTAGAATGCCTTTTGAAATATGATGGAAATTCCCCGGAAGAGAGAGAGGTATTAATAACGTCTATTAGTGAAGGCAATATTGGAAAAGCACTCAAGCAGCAGTGATGTCGAAATCGGATCAAGTCCACATGACGTAGATGTACTCTTCATCACGATTGTACGTATTAAATCCAAAGAGACGGGTTCAAATGTTGTTAATGATTGCCGCTGACAACTTGTCGTGATCTTAGTACTGTGCTGGACTAATTTCGCTGCATGGAATATGTTTGCGACATTCTTGTTAGCGGCTTCATAGATTTGCTTATGAATAGTGAGTCTGGTGGAAAGCCAAAGCCTCTAAGCTTTACGGTGGTCTCTTTTAACAGTGCGAAGCTGGTCTCTAACACTGCTATACCACGGATAACACTTTTGAATTGATACTCTGCGCTTGGTTGCTGGGGCATGTTTGTCATGCAATGATCGCAGACACTTGTTCTGCTGTAGGAGTTAACACAGTTGTTAGGTTTGCTTCGATGTCATGTATTAGTTTGGTTCTATTTAAGATACGGACGTTTCTCATAGTAGCGAATAAAGGTGGAGAGTTAGAGACTGATACGTTAAGATGGCATATTATGCAGAAGTGATCTGATGCAAGTTTGTGGAACACCAGGGAGGACTGTAAAATATTATAATCAGGTCTATGGAGAAGCCAGTCTAAAATGTGTCCATGTTTATATGTCGGTTGGCTAACTCACTGTTTGAAGTTAAAAACATGAATAGAATCTAGGAGTTTTGATGTGTACGGGTTTCCTGGATAGTCAAAGTGAAAGCTGGAATCCCCAAGAATAATCAGGTTGCCACCTATCGAATTTCTATACTCCTAGAGATTCGGAAACTGCCTTAAAAAGAGAGATTCAGTCAGTTCGTTTTTGTTTTCTACTAGGAGGGCGGTAGAGGCAGAAAATATGGACTGACCTTCGTTCCAGTGTGAGTGTGTTTTGAACTAATTCAAACGATGTGTGATAGGAATTGAAGGCTGTAGTGTGGTTTAGACGGTTGATCATGGAGTTCTTTGCGATGACAGCAATTACACCTCCGCTAGACTGGGGGGGGGGGACGACTTGATGGAGTAACCGGTGGGTGTAACATCCGCGCACATGGGCTCATTGTCTGATGTTTTATAGACTTGTTTCTGTCAGAAAAAGGACTTCAATATTCTGATCGTTGATAAAATTAACTATTTCTGTGCGTTTTTCCGGTTTTCCTACTGATATGGCATTGAATAATGTGATACGCAGTGGTGTCTCTTGGATAGTTGACACAAAGGTTGACGATTTAGTAGGGATTTGAATTAGGTCATCCAAATTAACGTCCGAGTTTTTAAATTGCTGAACCGGAAAAGGCATAAGGGAGATAACTGGAATTCTTCTTCCTGTTCTCCGCCAGCCAGCATTGAAACAACGTTTGTTTTCGCTTCTGTTTACATTTAAGTAATGATGAATGTGGTGCCATTTCGTTTATTCTCGAGCACAATGTAGTGTGGAGAGCCAAGGAGTGGTCATTTAAAGCAATTAATGAGGGTCCATCATATCATAAACGGGTCGACTGGCGAGTATTCACATCGACACAGTACGAACAAGGCAGAAAGTGACACAAAATCTCTACAACCCTCACAGACACGAACAGAAAAGTAATAAGAAAAGAAAACCTTTCAGAGATTTGGATGTATCTGGTTACTTAAAGGGAATTGTATGAAATGAGATTCTTGTGACTGTTCCAAGATAAACTTTGCCATGTGCCTGACGATGAGGAGGATGAGAATGTAAGAGGGAAGAAATTCATCTATTGTCGTCCTTGACCTCCTCGTGCCTTATCGAGTTTGAAATAAATGGAGAAACCGAAGATCACATGGATTTGAATAACAGTTTTATCTGAGAGCCAAAGTTCTCAACGTTGCCACCAAACATCCACGTACCGATGCCAGAGTCAACAAGATCAGTCAGCAAAGTATATATACTTGGACAGCAAAATATCAGCAGCATTGATACGTGCCCTTAGCGAGCTAACCTCGAATCCCCAGACTAACGAATACAAAGTCAAGAATACAAACATGGTTGTATCAGTGAAGTGGAAGCCTGATACCTTTGGTGAATTCAAAGATACAGAGAGGACATAAGCTGAGTATCCTCATAATGTTAGATTTAATTACCGTCAAAAGAAAGTCAAAGAGAGGGGTAGTTTAGAAAATTTGGATTGTTTACACTTGGATACGTTGTTGCAACATAGGTATCCGTTGAATTGTGTGGATGTACGTTAGATGCTGATTTGATGCATTACCAAGTTCCATTTGATGACTGGTGCTAACAAGTACGAAAGTAACAATGAATAAGTAATACACTAATTTAAATTTCACATTATTCCTCATACTGATTAATCAATGAACATTTTTATTAATAAACTTTCTTGTCCTGGTTTAAATAAACGTTTCAACTTATAATACTCAAAATTATGATTTTCTTTTCAATATCTTTTTTATTGCTTCGTTCAAAGAAGAAAATAAAGTTTCGGGTAACTAAGTACAGTCGTAATATTAAAACATCTTTTGAAATTAATCCTGCTTTTTCTCTGATGAAAATTATTTTGACAATTTGGAGAAATTCCTAAGCTCATATTCCAAGATATCACACACCTATATCCTCATCTCGAAGAACTCAGAATCAAATTAAATTCTAATATTTAACAAATTATCAATGTTTTCATCTGTATCCTGTTCAGCAATAAATTCCTAACTGGCTTCACGTATGTGCTCCACTGTCACGGCTAATACAACAGCACATTCTAGTAATTGCATTAGTTGTTCGACAAATTTGACCATATGAGTCTGAGAATCATTTATCGAAGAGAAAATCGTAGAAATTTTACATTTTCTAATCATACAGCAGAGCACAGCCACGAGTCATAGACGCTGAAAGCCACAGCAATTAGTCTCATTTGATTCTCGTCAGGCACATTAGATGCGACATTTGAGAAATTTATGGAAATCATAGAAGTGTGGACTGTTAACTTGGTACACAACCCAGCCTTTATGTCTCTTGAGGAGACAAAGGTTTGTTTCTGATTGCGGTATCAGTGAATGACAAACTGCATGGGTAAATAGGCAAGTCCCTTGGAGTTTTGAACAATTATATCAGATAATCTAAATCTCATATGAGCAGAAACAGCATGCTTCATGAGACCACCTGGGACCACTTATAGTTCCCAGAATGCTTCGAGATAAAATCAGTCAAATTATATAATAGATCTGCAATATGACTGTATGCAGTTTGGCCCCAGAGCAATAGGAATTTTGAAAATTAAGTAAATAATATGCATGGCTCTACCAGAATTATTTTTCTTCATATTTATTACGACTGATTAAAATGAAATTATATCTTTTTTACAAAATTTCCAGCATCCTAATTAGTGTGCACCATAATTACTAAATACAGAAAGAAAAGAACATTCACGTATGCTTTGTCAAATTTCGAAACTGTAATCACCCTATTTATTTACACAATGAACAGACTGTAATCACCCTATTTATTTACACAATGAACAACCCTATTTAAATTTTTGTTCAAGGATATCCAAGGTTTTCATAAATTTACCGCAGTAGGAACTGATGACAGCGAAGAGAACGATGGCAGCCATCATACAGTTGAACATAATGATAATTTGTTCTTCCTCTTTTCCGGTGCATTTATTATTATTATTATTATTATTATTATTATTCGACCTTATTATCATCAACTACAACATCATGTTTTTTAAATTATGATTTGGGGTATTTGAATGCTTAATTCTTTGCATGGAGAACAGTCAAAATTGCTCAAAGCAGAACTCTTCATTGCAAATGATTTAAAACTACGTTATGACACTTGAGTGAACATAAAACAAATGTGTGTGTGTGTGTGTGTGTGTGTGTGTGTTTAGCATAATAACAACAAATTCAAAAAAGAAAAGTGTCATGATTCCTTTTAAATTGTCTACAAATCGGTAATCATTGTTCGATATCCACGTGCACGTTCAAAATGCTACTCGAATCACTCCTTGATTTCATATAGCTGTATCACTCCCCAATCCGAAGGCGGTAGAACCTTAAGATTTCAATGCAGATTTGATGATGAATGAATAACGTCACCAAACCGTGAAAACCATATCATGCAGTATTTTGGTTTTGCTTGGAAAAAACGGACTTGACTATGAAAACTCCCCTTTCCGTCCAGAGAGTTTCATTTAGCACAACGTCCACAGCAGATGATTTCATACTCTTATAACGATGCCTAATTAAAAGCCAACTATGTATTCTGGACACAAGAAAATTAGGGATAACACGGAATGGATAAATACATGACGGATAAAACATGTCGAACTTGAATCTTTAATATTAGCCTTGATCTTTCTCAGCTTAGGTAATTGAATTATATTATTTATGGAGCTATCCATTTTTAGTGGTTATGAGCAATGATGACCGAATCTTACGTGTGCATTTATATTGTGAATAGACTCGCTGACGTTGAATGAAAGGAATAATTTAAGTAAAAGTACTAAAGACTTCCATTAATATATAACGCCTCCAAGAGGACCCTGACCGTATCTTGAAATTTTCATTTGCCGTTTGACTGAAAATAACATCCACGTGAATAGTAAATCAAGCAATTGTTAAAAATGTACAGGGAGAGCATGTCCTTGTTTTATTGAAAGGTTCAGAGTTACAAATGGCTGGGTTGTTTAATTATCTGCGTCGAATGTTTAAGTTGAGAGCAATAAAATATGCGTGTATATGCAGTTTATGTTGTTAAAGCTATGTTGTGTCCTTATCGGATAAAAGCGAAAGGCACATTTTTACTCTGCGCGAAAGAGCCCAAATTTGTAAAATGACTTGGAATTAAACGGTTCTATACAGAAATTTTAAATTTGTATTACAGCTGAAGTCTCTGCTATTATAAATAATGAGAATATTATCCAAGTTTTCTGTCAGTAAAATATCAAAGACTTGTACACTCCAGAGAGGATTAACTATGTTCCTGGCTTCGAGAGAGTCTTTACTCCATCTCTAGTTAACTATGTCTGGTTCTAGTACAGAGAAAGTATTTAAATAATTTAGAGTTGACTCTAATGGTTCTAACATTGAGAGAGGCTTTACTTCATTTCTAGTTAACAGTCTATGGATCTAACATCGCGAGGGACTTAATTTCGAGTTAACTATGTCTGGTTCTGACATCCGGAGAGACTTCACTTCACCGGGAGTTTTATTGGAGAATATATTTTTATAAAGTGTAACGGTTCTGAGCTCGTACATACAAAGTACACGACCTTAATACATATCAGCTATTTCTACTCAATGCAAAACAAACAACTATGAAAAGTGGACAAGTGTAAGGAAACAATGATCATGGATATATCGTGCTATTTATAAGACAGTTAGGCTAGGCATTTGTGTCCTTAAGAACGTTTGATCCAGAAATCACTTCAGGAACTAACTTTATATCAGTCTTCAATGATAACAACTTTCATACAGATGTGTAACGACAAATGCATAAAATATAGTATAACTAAAGACAACTAACGTGTGCAGTTATAATTCTTCACCAAATGGAATCGTCCATTATGGTAGCAGTCAGGGTAAAGATTATGGTGGAATATAGAGCTGACATTTTTACAGACAATAAATTTGCCTTTGAAAATGTAAAAATATGAATGATAGTGACTGTATGAATATTACCAACAAGTGGTCTCCCAACACGACATTATAATAACACTTGGATCAAACAAACAACCTGATTTTGTGGAAGACTAAACGGTGTATATAATTCGTAAAGCTTGAACGCTAAACCTACAGAAAAAGTTTTCGTCTTCGATCTATCCGGTTCCAAAACAGACATTCAAATACATGACCATACACTTCTAGACGAGGATATCTGTATTCATTATTTTGTGTAAATTTTCAGAAAGGAAGCGTTTAACAAAAGAAGAAAAAGAGAAAAGGAACGTACACCCAAAAATGAGAGTATAACTGGCCGTCTATCTCTATTACTTACTAGTCATGACCTTCGTTCATGACAAAATTACACAGTGAGGAAATAAGTAGTTTTTGGACGATCTGCTGTGCAAAATATATTTATTTGGACAAATATCATTATTGAAATCTTGCATCTGTTATAGATTTACCTTTCTGCATTTAAATAATGCCTTACTAGTTATCTTTTTCTCCGAATCACAAAATCTGAATGTATTAATCTTTGTGTTTTGACTTTATCTGAGAATTATTGTATACTCACCGATCAATGTCTGTCTGCGACACACGTGTCTTCTTGGCGAGAGTTGTATAGCACAAACACAATTTGCAGCATTGTTTTGCAACTATGCTTCTAATTTTGGACGAAAATTTGATTGTGATGTGGATTTATTCTCCTAACAAAATGCTAAAGACTGCAGATCATGTGTAACATGACAAACAATGAAATCGAATTATTTTTAAAAATCTAATCAAGTTTCTTTTTTCTTTTCGTTTATACCGACTACATTGATTTTCTATTGGCTTGAATTTACTTTGAAAGACTTTTGTGTCCCTACACATGGAATGGACGGATAATGGTGAGAGAATAATACAAATAATCATAATCGCGATTAGTACCACACACATACACAGCCAGACAAAGGATGTCGAGAATTGATGCTAATAACGATTTTTTATATATAAAAAGGACTATTCTTGGATTTAATCCTCTGGCAATTATTTGCATCTTCAGAAATCAATTAGGTAGAGTTATATATCGCTCAGTTAATAGGACAAACATCGCTGGCTCATCATAGAAGAAGAGTTTTCAAAGATATCTTCAAGTCCTGTACTCTTCATCTGCCGTGTCCAGTAACAAATTCGGTTGATAATGCCACAGCTGACGTGCGATCCTGTCGTTAATTGCCCTTGGTTTGAATTACTATTCTATTTAATTTATTGGAAATCAAGGTTAATATGGTTTTGTATCTGAATCAGTAATCCAGTCCGGAAAATACGTTTACTGTAAAGGATATTAAGTCACATTAAGTAAATCAGGGCTTCAGTGTCAAATAAATTATGTAACAAAGATCTTTAATAAGTCTGTATGCAACCAAACTACCCTACAGCTCTTTAGCTGTGTCCATGAAACCACATATGAAACAATGTACAACAGGGTCTTAAGAGAATGAATTGCCATGGGCAGATCCAGAAACATCGTTTAAGGGGAGTGTAAACAAGTACGTGAAGAGGTTGTTGAGTTGTTGGACAGAACATCAGGTGGGGCAAAGCCACCGAAGATCCTGCGTTTTAAGATGTCCCTGAGGCATAATTAACACCATCTGACTGTTAAGAAAACCCTATTTTGGAAACGGCCCTGTTGTTTCACGCTCATTGCTTGAGAAGGAGGGGGAGAAGACGCGCTGGTTCTGTCACCCCTCCCCACATCACTCTATTCTCTGTCCCACCCATTGTCATCTATCAGATTGTCTTAAAATAAAAGAGCTGTTATTCGGTGTTCACACTGATTGGAGCTGTCCGTTTTTCATGGTGGATGCATGGATGATTGCGTGGGTTCTATATATATGCCCTGTATGACAGTGAATGAAGGCACATAAATTCAGCCCCAGCCAGGTAATAAGACAAGAATGAACCAAACGTCTGATGAAATCTTACGGACGTGCTTCTAATGGATATTGCGTCAACCACGAAAGACATATATACATCTAGATATACAGCTATACAAATGGGTTTGAGTATTGTCAATGGGCTGGAATGAGACAATAATGTGCGAAAGTTCATTTTTTATGAAAGTTTTCGGATGATTACATATTGAACACATTAAGTGTTGTGGGTGAGACCCAGCATTGCATTAATTCTAGTTTATATTTTAGTGAAAGAAAAACTTGGAAAAGGAATGGATATTGCATAGTTTCTCATTCCAAAAATACAAATAAAAAGAAAACAAAGCAGTGTTTTTGCATTAAACAAGAATAATTTATTTTCCATAATCAATTTGTCCATATATTTTTTTAAAATTGTCTAGTGAAGTCATTTTTCATGAAATTCCTTATCCACAATGTGGCTTCCCTTCGTTCCTAATTAAAACGTTCAAGAAGAAAGAGGAAAACAAAATTCTGAATCTTTGTGCACTGTACAACAAAGCAAATTCTTTATTACTGAACAGTAGGTCAGTGTATTACTCGACATGTACCTCGTCACACTTTCTCGACCTGTTTCTCCAAGCGCGCTTTTGTATTCGTTTTGGGGTATGTTGTTCCTAGACTGGAAAAGTGCACCTACAACCCCATGGCGGCTTTCAAATGCTCTGCCCATCAGCGAATCTTTGGAAACGGGATTTAACCAAAACAATGACCTGGAGGTAAATCAGGGCTGTAACGAGGATGTGGCAAAGTCTAGATAAGATGCTCCTTTTGGAAGATTATTACAACGGCGGAGTTATACAAATGTCCATTGACACTAGCAACGACGGGCACTGATCCGTTGACGACCGTAGGTTTAGCATTTTAAAAATGCATATTAAAATCTCTTAACAGTCCGGCTACGTCGAGAGAGTTGCGGTATCTGAAACAAACTTTATTATTTTTGAAAAACGTAAATCCATGTTTCATCACCTATTACAATCTCATTCAAACGTTTTTGACCATTCTTTTCATTTCTGACGAATTTCTGTTTGGCGATTTAAACCCGATTCTATTTTTGGTCAGCCGTCAACAAATCAAAAAATGCAGAAACTGTTTTGCACAAACCTTTCTGAGCTTTAAATGATTCTTTAATATATTAAAATCAGCTTACGAATTAATTCGTTGATATAAGAAATATCTTCCGTTGTGCATCGAACATCATCAATTATACCCATAAAAACAGCCACTTTCTGTGCACCAATCGCAGAGAACGGTCTTCCCGAAGGTGGGCCATCTTCATGAATTTGCGACACTCTTTTGAAGAAAGGACCCCATCATTTCAGGATATAACAAAGAATGATCAAAACTGGCTTGCTATCATTAAGAGAGTACAATAATAACGCCCGAATTTTACAGTACGCTCTTTACACAAAGGCACGTGTGTGCTCCATTTCTTTGAATCGCTGTCCTTTACCTATGGTATGTTAAACATATATCTGCATGCGTCCGGCGTTCTGTACGTGCAGCGCCAGATCCTTCTTTTTTAAATACATTTTTTTTCTATCAATCAGTAATACATGTTTTGTCATGTTCAAAGAAACAAAACAGTCATATCAATACATTCCAACCTTTCCAAATACCCCTCATGTTTGCACGATTTTCACCTTGGTACTGTCTGATACGTTTTATGTGTCGTGTTCAGGGCAGAATATGTTGTAGTCTCATCAACATGGTCGGTGTTCTGACAGATCGTTCGCATTTTATCTTTGAATTTGTTTTCAGTTCTTTGTGTAAATGAAAATGAGTCATATATGGACTTCTTGCTATTTTTAGAATGGTGTCTAATATCCTAAATCTTGGGGAGAATGCAGCTTTTAATTTATAACCGGCAATATTTTCAGATATATTACTTGTATAATAAAACAGACGTATTTTACTTAAATAATATTTCGAAAACTGGTTTATTATTAAAACATTAAAAAAAACTGTTTCTTGTCTTTAATCAAAGAACCGAAAGTAAAAAAACACATCAGAGTGAGAACATATAATTTTTCAGCTTTCCATTGAGTTGTCATACCTATAAAAAAATTCTGTCCTAGATGCATTAGCTCTTTGGTGAGATCAGAGAGACTCCTTAAGGTTTGATGTAAACTGGTGGACATAAAACATTTTGCGAAAGGAAACTGTCTAAGGTCCGACACAGGGTCCAGAGCTCAAACGTTGCCAATTGACTGAATCATTTGAAACATTCTCGGCAATTTCCGTCTATAAAGAAAACCTTGATGTAACTTGCTGCCATTGAGAACTATATTTTGAGCTACCTGCGTTCACATGGCACATGACGGCAACAGAAGGAGACAAAACAACAATCAATCATCAGTCGTTCGGTCCGTATGTGGTGGACTCAACCAAAGGCGAATCGACAAATCAATCAGATGTTTGTACAACTATATCCGATGTTATTTCGAGATCTGAGAGAATAACCGAGCGATTTTCTGGTTGTAAATAGGCATGAATTTACATAGAAAATGCATTAAAGTGTATTTGAGTCCTAAGCTTAATTTTCTCAGATCTATCAAGTCTTTGCTTTTAATATTTCTTATTGAGTTAGTTTTTCTCTTTAACATCACTTTTCAAATTTTTTCTTCATGAATTCAATTCAAAATGTTACAAAAAAAAACATATTGAGATACAAAGTATCTGCATAAAGTTTCAAAATAGTAACTATTTTCATTTTCTCTGCATGATTCGTAATGTCGACAAAATTAGAAATTAAGGTCATTTTCAACCGAATAAGGATGAAAATCACATTTATAAACGGGCAAATTTCAACGTACTTAGCGGTTTCCTTGTCTAAAATTAGAGCATGACAATGCTTGTATAATAACATTACAAATCAAAGGACTGTTGGGGGTGGGGGGATAATCTTTAAAGTAGGTTTAACATTTTTAGTCATATCGCTACGATATATGCAGTGTGGCAGTTTGTAGTAATGTCAAGCACTGAAGCATCATGCCGCAGTCATATGGCATCATGTCCCGACCCAGTCACATTATCCTGACACCAGGCCTACCAGTCCTAAAACTAATCTCTTAAGGCTGAGCCACAAGCGAGACAGCTGCTAGTACCGCTTTTATAAGTCTTTAGTATGACTCTGCCGGTGTTTGAACCCGCGACCGCTCCTATGTTGACGCTCTAACCACTAGGCCACCTGAGCGGTCAATCAAAATAGTAATATACGGCATGAGAGTGGGTGTTGATACTTTCACATTTATTAATGTAATAAAAAAAAGACTATGTGCAGGTGTCGAGGACGGAATGAAATAGTTGTGTTACATACTATTGTGCTCTCCTTTAAGAAGGAATGAAATAGTTGTGTTACATACTATTGTGCTCTCCTTTAAGAAGAGCAGTTTTAATATGCAGTTTTAGAGCAGTGGGTAAAGAATGTACTTTGTTTTGTAATCGGATCATGGGGGTCATATCATTATGAATTGAAAGTGTACATTATAACGTCTCTCTCTCTCTCTATCTCTCTCACACACACACACACACACACACACACACACACACACACTGTCTCTGTATGTCTCTCTCTTTCGCACAAATAAAATAGTGAAAGGCTGAGCACTCTGTTTATTGAAATGGTACACAAACATACTCATCCCCGATTCACACAGAGTTTAATGTTAATACGTGAAGCTTCAGAGGAGTTTTTTTTATCATGAATATATTAGACATATGGATCCACAGACATAGATGGACAAAGTGAATCATAGATACCGCCACCATAATGTCATGATATTATAAACATAACTTTTTTACCAGGTTGCAATTTTTTACTCCTTTCCAAACAAATAAATAAAGAGAATTATCAAGACTTTTTAAAATGTTAAGTACTATGTATACTTTAATAACAACTATAAACAACAGAAGTTATAGCTAAAATATTTTTCCATCCTCCCTATTAATATGATGTTCCATTTTTTCCAATTTTTTTCATAAAATATAAATTTTTCCATTTATTTATCATGACTATAGAAGGAAGGTTACATACAAGTATTGATTTGGAAAGGATGCAACCCATGAATGATGCAGTTGTTTATTATTATTATCATTATTATTATTATTATTATTATTATTATTATTTCTTCAAGATTTTTAACTGGAAAAAGAGAAAGCTTTAAAGCTTGTGGTTTTTATATGAAACTGTCTGTAGGTGATTTCATGGTATTTGTGATAGCTGAGTTCCTCATATTACTAGGCATTCCAAGTACACAAATGTAAGCAAGCAAATCAATTGAATTTCTTCCCTTCGAATGATAATTTTAAGGTACTGAATTGTAATCTATTTGATGCTAATGGACATCAGCACTGTCTTACATTCAAATATTCAACACAACATGACTCTCCTTTACAAAAAACACAAATTTAAATGTATTTTGTAAACAGAAACTTAACATATCCTTTGGAAACATTGCAAGTAAAGTATAGAACTGATAGGGGAAAAATATACATAGAATCCTTCAACATAACAGTTATACTTCAATAGTGTAAGCTATGTTCACAATGAGTCTAAACAAACTTATGGTTTTCGATTACAATAACTAATAGGCCTCGGCTAAGCTGGCTTGAATAATTCTGGTAACCACTGATTTTAAAAAAGGTCCTTTATATGTAGTGATACCTGAAAATAGAAAGATAATGAATAAGGAATAAAATTAAAACAAATTCTTATTATAATACTCTGCTGAAAGCATTTGCGGTCCATTCAATGTACATTAAAGAAATATTTATTAAAGCGACTGAATTGTATTTTAACAGTAACATTTCTTTGAATTCAGTAATATTAATGACATTAAATAAAACAGTTTTGAATCATGTAGATAGCTTACACTGCAACGATACACTCCATTAAAGGTCAACATGATGAAGTATATCTTTCTGTTTTCATTCTCCAAATTAAGTTCCAGTAATAATAACTTTCCTTATTATATTGAATGCATATCCATTCCTCAAAAATTAATGTAAAATATGAGTTTGATTTAAATTTCCTGCAAGCATCGACCGGAAATTACGATGCCATTTAGATTCTAGAGCATTAATAATCCAGCATTAGTATAATGGTCTTGAGACGCCATTCATTTTCTCATCTGAACCTATTTTTGGACATTTGGCATATAGGTTTAAAACGTCTAGCTCCAGTGTATCTTTTGGCCTGTTTTTTTATTATTTAATCTCTCTCTGACTTCTTGACCAAACTATTCCCGTATGTACAGGCAGATCTTCCACAAAACACAGTTCTTCTTCTGGGATGTGCGTCTTCAAAAGTTTTGTTTACATGAAATCAAGAGCTTCTTCGTTAATAGCCACTGTTCTTCGTATATGTAAACATTATTCCTTGCGCTATTTATAGCCGTTTTTTAAATCTTGCATTTTGTATTAGATCATCCATGCCGGTCCAAATGGTTGACATCTGCTTTATGGGCAGAAAGCTGTGCTTTTACAAGGAAAAGGCTGCTTTTGACTTTACTGGAATTTTTTAATATTATGCAGTAATGCTCCTTTAAAAGTGATAGAACAAGTTATTGTTTTTTAACAGTACCGGAATCAGTCCATCAAAAGTGCTTTTTATATTTAAGTAAAATGAAGAGGAAAAATATAGGACCGCCCATCCCACCTCAATCTATCAATTATGCCTTACATATCGCAATAAAGGAACAGACGCCGTCCTTAAAGTAGCTTGTCTCTAAGGCGTAACCAGATGGCCGTGTTACGTGTTATGTCAGTGCCGTCTGTTTTCGAATTATGTGAATAGCTAACTTTGTAGAGAAAAAAACAGTACATTTTCCACTTAAGGAAATATCAGTTTACCATATGCTGTCTCTAATACGTTGAAAGTACTGATAAAAGAGAGTCATGCTGCTGCACCAAGTGGTGCTTCGTGTTCGGGTACTGATTCAATGGTTCTCGACAATAACACAAATAACTGACAAGTAATCCAGTAATACCAAATGAGCTGACATCTAAAATACTACAGAACAGAAACGTGTCATAACAGAGATCTTTGCGTCTCATTCACGTATACTGTGGGGACTAATCATCTATTCCTAAGTGGAGACAAACTGGAATTATCAGCGATGATGATTATTTTCTATTGGCTGCGAAAAATAATGTTTAACAAACGAACTCAATTAACTTTATGTGTTTCAACTGTTTGACGTCTATTTTATGCTGGTCCTTTCGTATTTTCGAGTTATTCCTGTGAGCTTGACATTACAACACCTTTTGTTGCTGATCGTAAAAACTTTTAGATAATCCAAATTACCATTAGTATGATACAACCAATAAAGTAGACGGTAAAGAATGCAGTCAATCAAAACACATGGGGCGGATGGGTGTTGTGGGAATATGGTGGTGGAGGGAGGCGGGGTGGTGCGAGCGCCCAAGCAAACACACATAAGCATGAGTTCAAAACAACCTTAACGTTACCTTGAGTACGTTTTCTTTACAGTCAGAATTAATATTATCCCCTGGACACATTTAAAATGCAAGAGATTCCGGGGCTTCTCCTCTACCGGTTCCCACGTGTGGATTCCATTCCACAGATCCCTCTCCTACGACCCAGTTAAATGGTTATTCTGGGTCTGCCACTAACCAAATAAGTGAAAGCATTTGTTATGGTATGGGGTGGCGGTGGGCATAGTAATATTTCGTCGTTTAACATTACCACACACCTGAAGACAAGACTGCGGGCTAACTTTCCAGTATAAAGCATCTTAAACACACCTGAAACCTCGTCACCTCATATTCAACGCGCGCAGGAAGGAATATAAAAATCAAAGAATCAACCATTGTCAGAAAACGCGATTTATTCAAAGTTCTCCATTGCGAGAAAACACGTCGTATTCAAAGTTCTCCATTGCAAGAAAACACGATGTATTAATAATTCACTATTGCTAAGCGATTTCAGACATGCGCTTTCAAAGCTTTATCTTCTGAATATGCTGAAGTTTACAAAATAATATTTTGTTGCGATTTATGTTCTATAACAACTCATTCCAAATAACAAATGTTTCATTATAGTTTGCTTATAAACAATATTTATCAATGCGCAGTATGTATATGACACGGTATCTCTAGTGGTGTACGGATAAATAAATTGAGAGAACGCAGTACAGAAGTGAGGAAACTAGTGCTACTCGAATGCGAGGGGACAACAGCGAGCGCGAAAAAGTAAGTGAATGCACAAAAAAGTAATAGAACGCCGTTCTCACGCGTTCACACAACAATACAACCCTAAATATCTTTAATCACCATTTAATGACATGTATAACTGCATTTTCCTATCTTGAGTAGGCAAGATCTCAAGAAAGTGCAGCTTTGATGATAAAGAATGATATCACCAGACTGTTAATAACGTATCACAGAGCATTTGTTACTCATCAAAACGCCATCTGAATGATTGCCCCACCCCCACCCCCACCCCCGAGATTCAACAACTATCGTGTCTGTGTGGTAACATAAACTAGATTACAAATAAAATATAATAATCCGTGTTACAGAGTACAGTTAACTAGATTGAACTAAAATAAAACAAACCTTGCTACATATTACAGTTAACTAACTGTAATGTTTACGTTAGATATTTTTGTCCATATACGCGTAGAAAATGGTCAGTTTGAATAATTTATAGCCTTGAAGCAGTTATTCGTAGTTAAGCTTTCCTTAATAGAAAGAGTGCATTGTTACGGATATGTTCGCTAAACTATTGTAACACGCAGATCCACATATTTTAAGTACAACGTGACTAGTCCTGGCTAATTCTCTAGCATATTCTTGAGTATTTTGCTATTATTAAACCATAAACCATTCCCAGGGTGTTGGCGTTGTGCACGGTACCCCTGCTCTCTTAGGAAAAACTACTTGTGGACGGACAGATAAAATAGAACATTGACACTGCAGGACTTAAAATAGTATGGCGGCCAAAGGAAGTGAATGATGATAATAAAAAGAATGAAAACCAAATGGTCTCGTAGCAACGCTTCCACCCTGCCAAAAATTGAGAAATGTTAGTCTGGAATACTAATAAAGTCTGAGATAAACAATGTTGGTCTTATTTTGTTTTTTATTCATTCGAGTGAATTATTCCAGTTGAGACATTATCAGAAAGTATAGAATTAGATCACTGATATCGAGTTTTAAACAATGCTGGCAGTTCCATTCAACGAACTTGTTTTGGTTTCACATTATTGTTCAAGCTCGTTGAAATAACAATATTACTGTGTACAAAATTAATCCTTTAAACTCAGTGTGATTCTGCATCTACCTATTTCTATAAACGTATAATCCGTCTGATGTCAACAAAACACTAGAAACTGTAAAAGCGTTGGTAAATAAGCAACAAGATTGTAACTGTACCCATGCACTCTGATCAAACAATAGTTAATAAGAACACCCCATTTCAGCTTTCTGTATGCCCCTAGCTACGATATATGATACACGACATCATGTAATAAAAGACGTTATGATTGCAAAGAAATTAAATAGCGGTATTGAATTTAAATCTATGGACTTAGGGATTTTGATTGATGATTTCTCGCACGTGAAACGTTAAAGATACTTTTCTATTGACGTAAGAACTCGAAAGGGGACCACATTAGTCGGTTTTCAAAATGTCACAATAAGAAATTTTTATATAAAAAAAACTGTTAAAAAGTATGATTCCAATGCATCTTTTCAAGTTATGATAAAAAGACTTCATAATAAAGAAAGAATTTATATTTTCTCTTACTGATTTACAGAGAAACCTTTTACTTTACGTGACGTTTCATTTTAGACAATTCTTGATATTTGTAAGGTTTCTTCTCCAAGACTGGTAATGTACATTAAATTCAATTAACCCAAAGTTTCCTTTATATGAAGTCCAAATAAGGCAACTCCGAAATTACCGTCTTCAATTGAAAACGTTATTTGTTATTTTGAATGTTGGAAAGTGAAAGGAGACATCATGTTTTTTTTTTTTAGGGACAACATGAAAGGG
Source organism: Sinohyriopsis cumingii (assembly GCA_028554795.2). NCBI lineage: Eukaryota > Metazoa > Mollusca > Bivalvia > Unionida > Unionidae > Sinohyriopsis > Sinohyriopsis cumingii. The sequence continues at coordinate 37,608,157 of CM068827.1, forward strand.
TTTCAGTGTCTTTATACGGGCTTTATGGTTAGTCGGCTTTTAATTCCGAGATTAGTCAAGAACACAATCCTTTCTGAATGCGACTTTACCGCGGTGTTAAAATGTATCAAATGTCTATCGGATCCGCTGCATAAATGTACCCAATCTCCCCCTCCCCTACAAAAATAGCATAACAAAGATAACCAAGAAACGTGTGCATTAATGATTCCTTACCATGGCTTAACAGGGGCCCCGAGCGGCCGAGTGGTCTAAAGCTCTCTCCGTTACGGATCACTGCCATCTCACCTCTGTCTGCGTGGGTTCGAGTCTCGAATTCAGCCAGTGTGGGTATGTGAGAAAGCTTGCCAGTAGCTTCTCGTGGGTCGGTGGTTCTTTCCGGGGATTTTCCCGGGTTCTTCCTCCACCATTAATACTGGCCGCCATGTATAGCCTATCGTGTGCTGAAAAATGGCGTTAAACCCTAAAACAACAAAACAACAACCATGGCTTAACATATCGATTTGCCTTCAGGTGAAGCTATTGGCAAGGTTTTCATCAAAGATTTTCTTTTTATCGCAGTTGCTGTTGAAATGTGAATGCTTGAACACTAGTAGTGTCATGGATACTGGCATCACATAATTTTCACAATAGGCGATACTGTAACACCCAGAACAAAATCACAGACTAGGATGAGGCGACAGGCCGCATTAAGAAAAGATGGTGTCACACCATTCACAAATAACTGGGTATTTGTCAATGATGCATGTCGTTCTACCATAACATTCTGCAGTGAGCTTTATTAATACAGAAGAATATATTCCACTAATTCGGCACAGCTATCTATGAAAGGTATCATCTTCCAAGATGACAATTTACTTTAGTCTGGTTATACTTAAATGTAGTATGAACTGCATCGAACAATATTGGCCCACACAAGATGACACCCCCATACTCTCTTCCCCCCCCCCTCCTCTTTATCTGCAAGAGTTCATCACTAGGATTGTTAACTTTTTTATATAAAAAAACACCTTCAGACTGATTCCTATTGAATCCCTTTTTGAAGATCTGGCAAACTGGTTATATGCAGAGAACCGCTCTACGAAGAATAGCACAAGAGCGATATATGACTGTGTGGGCAACCGTCATGTATCATGATTCATCACGTTACGGCAACTGTCATGTATCAAGAATCATCACGTTACGGCAACTGTCATGTATCAAGAATCATCACGTTACGGCAACTGTCATGTATCAAGAATCATCACGTTACGGCAACTGTCATGTATCAAGAATCATCACGTTACGGCAACCGCCATGTATCAAGAATCATGTATCAAGAATCATCACGTTACCACAACCGCCATGTATCAAGCATCATAGCGTTACGGCAACCGTCATATATGATGACCCATCACGTTACCGCAACCGTCGTGTATTATGAATCATCATACAAATCTAACTATTCAAACATTTAACCAGATGTCAAGCATCTACGATATTACTAATCACCGAGAATGACATCTTTCATTTTTGTGTGTGGATAAACTGGATTGCTGCACAAAACGTGAAACAAAATTGGATGGTAATAATCAAGTTTGATTCTTTCCTTCAAAACGATAAGCTTGTATTATACACTGATATTGACTAATAATTAAAAGTCGTATTTTTATATTTAAAAAATGTAAGTCATACGAAAACATTTGTAATTAAATGGCCTCAAAAATTGCTGAAAAATAATTGAACAAGTACTGACATAAACGTTCGTCTGGAAAACTTGGCGTGGGAATTGATGATTACATAGACCTGGTTATTCGACGGATCTTCGACGTATTTCTCACAAATGCTAGATGCAGCAGATTCCTGGGGTTACGATAACCGTATTACATTGAATGCATGAAAAATGAGTACATGTCAATATTTATGATTCTAAAGACGATAACAATATTAAGTCACCAATCACAGACTGCCATATGATGATTTCCTTGTCTGTATGTGATGGATTAATCATTACACGCCATGGAAACCCATCATCAAAACTAACTCGATAATAAACAAGGGACAAAATTTAATTAAATTGCAAATTTTAATAAATGCTGTGTGTGATGTAGAGGAGATTATCTCAATGAAATACTGATCTATCCTATCATATATTTGCACAGTCATACTATTAAATAAGTTGCCATTTACTTAATTCAGAAATATCAAAATGTCTTGTCTGGTTTTCCTTCTGCTATTAAAATCTTATTATATGTTTATCGAAAACTATAGGTACAGTCTAATGTTTGTGTTGGTTAATTGTAAGATGAGGAGAAATAATTACACATTACCCCAAGTGAAATAAATGAAGTATGAATTTCCATAGACACTTCTCAAAAGCTAGGAAAGGAGTATAAGATGACCTTCTCTTAATAATGTATACACAAGTTTTATTAAGTGCTGTAAATTTCAGAACGTTAAGTGAAATATAAATATTTATACAAATGCGAACCAGTTATAGCTTACTCACGACACTATTTATTATAAACAACTTCGATTTTCCGGATTTAAGGTATTTTTGCAGTAAGATTTCTAGGCACAAAAAAACGCTATACTTAATTTACAAATTTCTGCACCTGATACTTTGCAATACACGAGCCTGTGTAAAACCAGGTTTTATAGTAATCATCATTATAATTATCATCATTATCATTATTCCATTTTTAACGTTGTTTTCTTGTTGTCACTATTATTATTATTATTATTATTAACAAACACTTCATAAATGCTGTAGAAATTTATTGTTTTGCGAACTTGACTTTTTGGTTCTTTACACGTGTGTGTGTGTGTTTTCTTTTTTCTTTCTATTTTTAACGTAGCTTTAACAATTTTTCAGCAATAATTCTACGATGCCTGCAGTGTGGCAGTTTATAGTGCTGTCTAGCACTGCGGCAACATACCACAGACATATAACTTCATGTCGCACCCAGACACATTATCCTGACACTAGGTCGATTAGTCCTAACACTAACCTCTTAATGCTGAGCGCAAAGCAAGGCACCTGTTAGTACTATTTTTATATGTCTTTGGTATGTCTCGGCCGGAGTTTGAACCCACAATCTCCCTCATCCGAGGCGGACGCTCTAACCACTTAAGACATTGGTGCTTTATGTCATAAGACTTTTAATATGCCTTGATCAGTGAAAATTTCAGACTTTTTGCAGTTGAAAGTATTGCACTGCCATATGGAAAAAGATAACGTAATTGACCCTTCAAGAGAAAGATATTCTAAATAAGTAGAAACTTAGTTTTAAATTCTTAAAACCGGAACCAATTAGCCTTCAATCACTTCTGCTGAGGAAAACTATCCACATGACCACATGACTATGGATCTATCCACAAAACCACATGACTATGGATCTATCCACAAGACCACATGACTATGGGTCTATCCACATGATCACATGACTATGGATCCACATGACCACATGACTATGGATCTATCCACATGACCACATGACTATGGATCTATCCGGTACTAGGACAAAATGGTAGCGGACAAAATGGTACGGACAAAATGGTATGGACAAAATGTTAAGTGGACATAATGGTATTGGACAAATTGGTATGGATAAAATGGTGCAGACAAAATGGTACGAACAAAATGGTATGGGACAAAATGGTACTAGGATTAAATGGTATAGACAAAATGGTACGACTACAATTATTACGAAATGTAAAAAAAATACCCAGACAAACTGATTTTTGAAAGCAAGGAAGAGCATGAAAGCGTGACACAAAGACTAGATCAAGTTATTCCTAGGCTTCGTGGTAAATGCTTAATTTCAATGACAGAAAGCCAGTTTGATGATGGTCATCATAAAGTTAATTTTAGTTGTCTGATTTAAAAATGAGACCAACATAAACTCTATCTCAGATGATATGAATAATCATTGTCCATTAGTTTATGTATGGGTTGAATGCACAAGTACATTGTCATAAATTGCTTTTAGGTAATGGAAGACTGATTTTGTTGATTCAAAATTGTTGCGAATGTTTTCAGTCATTAAAATTGCATTGAATTAATATTTGGTATCGTTGCATTTTGTAGATTCGGCATAAGTTATTTGCAGTTTCACTTGAGTTTTTTAAAAATAAAATACAATTAACATTTCCGAAGTTACACGAATTTAATAAAATTCATTTGTATTGGTTTCTTTTTCAGTTAGTTTATGGTTGCGTGAATATTTTAACATAATAATAAAATTTAAATTTTATTATGATTTTATGTAATTATTTTTTTTTTCATTAGCAAGCGAAATTCTAATACATTTACCATATGTCCCACACCATTTTGTATGCAACATTTTATCCATACCATTTTGTCAATACCATTTAATCCTAGTACCATTTTGTCCCATATCATTTTGTCCGTACCATTTTGTCTGCACCATTTTATCCATACCAATTTGTCCAGTACCATTATGTCCACAAAACATTTTGTCCATACCATTTTGTCCGCTATCTATGCACATGACCACATGACTACATGACTATGGATCTATCCACATGACCACATGACTATGAATCTATCCACATGACCACACGACTATGGATCTATCCACAAGACCACATGACTATGAATCTATCCAAATGACCACATGATTATGGATCTATCCACATGACCACATGACTATGGATCTATCCACATGACCACATGACTATGGATCTATCCACATGACCACATGACTATGGATCTATCCACATGACCACACGACTATGGATCTATCCACATGACCACATGACTATGGATCTATCCACATGACCACATGACTATGGATCTATCCACATGACCACATGCGAATAAGAATGTTTTACCCAATAATTTAAGCCACATGCCCATATGACAAAGTTAGAAAACAATGCTTATAGGCTACTGCATGGGAAAATATAAACGTGTTTTTTGGATGGAATACTGCACGACCTTGGGAGTGTAGTATATCCATCCGACAAAACGAGTTCATACTTTCCCATACAAATGCAGTAACCTTTTTATTATATACTCATTTTCTTATTCTACCTAAGGCTTAATTATATAAACAAAATACACTACAAGAAACAACGTAAATGATAGTATGCCGTATTCCAAACTAAATTCACAAGCGCAGATTCATCATTACACAACAACAACATTATTAATGCGTACATAACTCCGCCCAGATAAATTTGAACTTAGTCGCGCGCTCTACATAACTTTCGAAAGAAAATGGCGTGTCTAGTTAAAATTGAAATTTTCAGTCATATTGTGAATGAATGCACATTGCAACAACTTTTCCATTTGACCTGGAATGAATAGATTTGGGTATTTTGTTTCGATTCTACGAAAATTCGTAATTTTGGACTGGATTCATCTGTGCAAATTGTACATGAAATACATCGGATTGAAGCAGCGCGGGAGAAGCGTGTTTACATCTGCAAGTGTGTTTGTTCTGTCATTGACTATTTGAAATCATAATGTGGGAACAATATTAAGTGTTTCAATTGCAATTATCAAAAAGACACTATTGAATTTAATGTTCATTTCATATTGAGTGCAGTAAGGAGGATGTAATTGCACTTGGAATATAGTAAAAATTACAGTACAATTTCGAAATGTGTAATCAAGCTTGAGAACTCATGACATGGCTCATGTAATTCGGATTTGCAGAACTAAGAAAGTACATTTTGAGGAAATTCTGGATGTAAAACTGTAAGTATATTTTTTTGCCATTCTTATTACCAGGTAAAGGAAACAGTTTATGCCTTTATATCTTGCATGTTATTTGTAGGTACCAAGCAACTTTATGAAATCTGGTGTCTATCGCCAAATCTGAAACAATGTATCAAAGAGTAAACGTGGAATGTAGCAAATCAGTTGGTATGTTGCAGTCCACGAAACATCTGCTTTAGTTCATTCAGAAACAAATTTAATCAACCAAAACGTATTGCGCCTACTATGCAAATGTACATGATTTGTTTACAAAGTTCATAATACACTATTGGGCACACGTGTCCTGCGCGTGGGTGCAATATGAAGGTGTGCAATATCGTAAAATATTGAACGATTCTGATAATGTAAAGTTAACGAAGAAAAAAATGAGCATATAATAAAAGTAAATACAGTGTGCGCCAGGTGGACAGAAATGAAATGCAGTGTTCAACACTAATATACATACACAACTTCCTATTAAGAATCAGTGTATGATATTTTAAAGGTGTTACTACCTCTAAGTGTATCATTTCATCAATCGTATTGATATAGTAAGAAAGATTTTTTTATAATTAATACATTATTATGACTCGTAAGGGAGGGATACAAATTTTTCTACAGATACATAAAGATAATAAACTTCTTTAAAGTATTTCTTTCGTAAATGGCCATAAGCTGGACAAACACAAACAAAATGGAATTCATCTTCTACCACATAAACATTAATTTTCGACATAAGTCGCATTACCTATTATTTATCTCGGTCCTGCTGTGCCTACGTGTCTCTACTTTTAGCATGTCCGCTGAAGACCTGAATTTAGCAAGCAACTCAATAAATAGGATAATCCACATGATAGATATCTTGTTCCGTTCTAAGTAACTCAATAAATAGGATAATCGACATGAGAGATATCTTGTCCCGTTCTAAGTAACTCAATAAATAGGATAATCCACGTGATAGATATCTTGTCCCGTTCTAAGTAACTCAATAAATAGGATAATCCACATGATAGATATCTTGTCCAGTTCTAAGTAACTCAATAAATAGGATAATCCACGTGATAGATATCTTGTCCCGTTCTAAGTAACTCAATAAATAGGATAATCCACGTGATAGATATCTTGTCCCTTTCTAAGTAACTCAATAAATAGGATAATCCACGTGATAGATATCTTGTCCCGTTCTAAGTAACTCAATAAATAGGATAATCCACGTGATAGATATCTTGTCCCGTTCTAAGTAACTCAATAAATAGGATAATCCACATGATAGATATCTTGTCCCTTTCTAAGTGACTCAATAAATAGGATAATCCACGTGATAGATATCTTGTCCCGTTCTAAGTAACTCAATCAATAGAATAATCCATATGATAGATATCTTGTCCCGTTCTAAGTAACTCAATAAATGGGATAATCTACGTGATAGATATCTTGTCCCGTTCTAAGTAACTCAAAAATAGGATAATCCACGTGATAAATATCTTGTCCCGTTCTAAGTAACTCAATAAATAGGATAATCCACATGATAAATATCTTGTCCCGTTCTAAGTATCTCAATAAATAGGATAATCGACATGATAGATATATTGTCCCGTTCTAAGTAACTCAATAAATAGGATAATCCACATGATAGATATCTTGTCCCGTTCTAAGTAACTCAATAAATAGGATAATCTACATGATAGATATATTGTCCCCTTCTAAGTATCTCAATAAATAGGATAATGCACATGATATATATCTTGTCCCGTTCTAATTCATTTTTATAATTATATAATGCACACATTTATGTGAATTGTTAATATCGATTTCCCAGTTTTGTAAAATTTAATCCTCAATTTATTACAAAAAAAGAGATAGAAAACAAAAAGGTTTTACGTCTCCGACATCTTGATTTAACCAGACATACATTAAAACGAAGCGAAATAACATGTATTTAGCTTTGTTAGCCCAGTTGACACAGTTGCTTTCATCTTATCTTTGCAACATTAAATACCATTGGTGTGTGTAGAGGGTTTAAGACAATCTTGCAACCTTCAGCCAGTATTTAATACATCGTAAGAGGTACAAAGTGAGTATCTTCCACAGTCCCCTCACACAACCGCATATCTGGTGGTTTTATGAACACCTCGTTTTCGATAATACAAAATCCTTGTAGTTTCTTTCTTTGCCTGAGCCGCTTGTAATTGCTTCACTTTTGTCCAGAATAAGTTTGGGGTAAAAAAAATAAGCCTATATATTTGTTGTAAGGCATGCATTCATTACATCTTTCTTTGAAAAACCAGACCTCCTTTTGCTTAATATATCCCCCATTTCTAAAAACAATGATTTTAATTCTATCGAGATTGACCATCATACCAGTTCGCCACAGAAATGTTCAGTGGCATTTATTTATTGTTGTGGGAGATCTAACGTATCACCACAGTTAGCAAATTCATCAACATAAAATGTCAAAATATCGTCAATATTGTCTGAGATAAATACACCTCTATTGCATTCGAGTTTAAGTTGTGTGATCAAATCACTTATGAAAAGGGAAAACAGGATAGGGCTTAAAACACAGCCTTGCCTTGTAGTAACTAAACTACATTTGAAGTAAATGGCTAAACCTTTAGGTGTTTTGACACAGCTTTTCAGGTTTCCACACATATCTCTTAAAATGCTTACTGTTTACTATTCATACCCTTGCGTATCCATGACAACCATAATTTATCATGCTGAACATCCTGTAAGTGAAGAAGTTCTTTACTAAGAATATTGTCAGAGTCATCTAACTCGGACATCGGACACTGATGTCTTCAATAAAGATTTAAAGTATTCATACTAGTTTGGGGTGGGGTTGAGATACGTTCATCTACAAGATTAGAGTAATGTGTTTTCTCCTTGAGTTAATGTTATTCATTTGGGACTCTTGTAAGTAACTTTTCTTGAGTGTAAAGATCGATTTAAACTCTGATTGATACTTTATATATAAGGTAAGGTCAGCTTCAGTATTTGCGAATCTAAAGCGTCGTATATTTTTGTATTTTTTTAAATGCATTTCACCGTATTGCATTCTTTATTCCCCCCCCCCCCACAAGAGGTTGTGTTGTTACCACTTTAGATGCTTTGCCTCCTGTCTAAATAATCGGACCAATATTCTGATATAGCCTGGCTAATTTTCCGAGTAAGAAATCTTTATCAGTTTCAAGATATCTGAAAAGATCATTCCTTGTGTTTCCATAAGCTGTATAAAATTCTTACAAATGATTGTATATTGTCTTCAGTAAGACAGAAATATTCGCATTTAGTACGAGTACAAGCATCAATATTAGTATTCTGTTATTACTAAACGAGTTTGATGATCATTACAATTCACTGGGGATGTTGTTTGGGAAGTTCTACCTTCATTTCTCACGCATTAACATAGCCAAAATGAACAATATCTATAAGACAATGCGTAGATTCATCGCGACTCCCAACTACAAAGCTGGTAATATAGCTAAATATTTCAGAAAAACATATCATATAATCATCTACATGTACACATGCATTCCATGCAATATCAACGCGTTTATAATAGTTGTCAATACAATGAAGCAACGAGAATTGCATCAACTTTGGATAAGGGAGATGCGATTAATTTACAAGATAGCCTGTCTCCAAGGATGATTTGCATCCAAGGAATATTACGAAGAAAAGTATGGGGAAAGGTAGACATTCTATAATTCCTCAAAGAGTAATAATCATTTTAAAAAATCATCATAGATGCACAGGCTGAAGAGCCAGTCTGATTAAAATAAGACCTCCGCTGTCCTACATGAAGATCTGACGACGAACTCTTAAGGATTATGTTTTGATGAACTTTGAATTAATCCAACGGAAATGCAGCTTTCAAAGATCTGAAAATGAATCAAATCGTTCGGTGCACATTCGTGCTCTTCATCCACACTGTTCGGTCTCCAAACGCGAAGATATAAGGATTCATCTGATTGGTTGATAAAATTAGCGATTATGGTATTAACATAGGTTACCAGAATATGACCCTAAGTGGTGAGTGAACAGTGTCAGTATGACATAATTAGCGAAATCATGTCGGTTGTCCGCAACAAGAACCTGCGCTGCCGATTTATGGCAGGTCGTTAATTGTTAGCGATTTCCAAAAGTTGTGTACACTTCCTATAGGTTTTATAGCTTTCTTTCATTGGACTTAATTTCAATTATTAATATTGGTCCTTTTCGTTAAGGATTAGGAGACATAAGTCGCAACCTCATCATTTTGCGCTGTCTCCCCCAGTGTCATAACTTCACTAATTATCTACAGACAATTTCCGCACGGTATAATAGAACATTCCTCCAATATTCCGACGGAACACGAGGAAATTTTTGCACATATCGGCTATTTTTGCAAGTCGCTGTGGATAATTTTCTGCAAAGCATTGTAGATAAAACTTGGACAATGTTATACGTTTACTAGTTCATTTCCTATAACAACATAATTATTTTGCAAAGCCGAAATTTAATACCAGTCATAACTACGATATCTTATAAAAACATTCCCAACAATGAACTTCAAAAATGGATGATTCGTACGGGAATTTTTACGTCTATTGTCATCTGCTATAAATTATACTTCTGTCTAGAATTTACATTTTTTTACATGCTTGTATTATCAAGGTTTGTAGTTATTGTTGATAATTTGCTAAATTGTTTTGGGGGTTTTATTCAGAAAATTGGACCTTTATAACTATTAAGACCGTGATGGAATGTACAATAGTTTTTAGATGACATCATATTGATGACGTTTTAATGTAATGACCCCGTCATGTCTGTCAGCGTGTTAAGAGTAGGCTGCACAAAAACGGAACACTATCAGCTAGGCTAACCATCAGCCACACCTTAAAGGTGAGAAAAGTGGCCTCCTAAGATAGGTGAATGCTTAGCCGAGGGCTATTTCATCATTGATCTGATGTAAGGGACTTGGAAGAGCAGCTGGTCAAGACAGTGTATTGCTTTGTCTATGTGACTTTTCCTACACGTTTGGCTGTATTCGATGTCATCAACAATCTGTGATATATTTTAAAGTGCAATTCGTGCACAATTAGGTTCAGCAGCATTTGTAAATTTTAGGCTTTCTTTATTACATACTATCATATTAATGATATATAAATAATCAATCTAAACTATATCTTGTTTTCATTATGTAACAAATCCATGAGTACAAAGATACTGCATTAATATCATAACATGCTTTGGTAATAAAGGTGACAAACACAATGAGTGTAGGGAAATCACCTATACGTTAGAGCATGTTAATAAAGCCTGGTATAAGGTTGATATTAACATCAGTGACAAACACAATGAGTGTAGCGAAATCACCTATACGTTAGAGCATGTTAATAAAGCCTGGTATAAGGTTGATATTAACATCAGTGACACAGAGGCGTAGCTATGATATTTTGCGCCCGGGGACGAACTATAAAATTGGCGCCCCAGCCCCCTCCCCGTTTAATCACATTTTTTAATATTACCCTTGTTTACTTATTATAATGTAACGTTGTAAACCTCATTTTGGCGCCCCTGTACCTTGGCGCCCGGGGACATATGTACCCCCCTGCCCCCCCCCCCCCAGCTACGCCTCTGCAGTGACAAACACAATGAGTGTGAGGAAATCACCTATACGTTAGAGCATGTTAATAAAGCCTGGTATAAGGTTGATACAAACACCAGTGACAAACACAATGAGTGTGAGGAAATCACCTATACGAGATCAGGAAAAAAATAACTGCTTAATTATCATGAATATTACACCGGTTAAAACAATTGATTTCACCACCATAAGCAGTATTGAATACGATGATACCTGTCTAACATGGCACGATATCTGATTCGATTCTGAATTTTCTATGCGAATTATATTTATGTTTTAAGGTGTATTCTAGCTGGATGCTCGTCCAAATGACTAGCCTGCATGACATCGATTGCCCCCCTTTGCTTCCAAGACTATTCACAACGGAAGTGGATGAAAATTCAAGGGTGATTTTTTTTAACAAACCTTGTATACACATTGTAGATATGTTCGGTGCTGTCGTTTTGAGTCAAATTATGACTCTAAATATATACCTCAATTCCAATATTGAGATTTTCGAAATAAAGTATATAAAAAATAGCTTTCTAGCTTTCTCGAAGAAACAAATAGCGACTACGTACCAAAACCAAAACTTCAACGTTAAAACAAAACTAACGCTACGCTGAGATACAAGATTTATAGAACAGACATTTAAAAAAAAATATTTCTATGTAAATGATTCCTAAGAGATTTATCATCCGAACAATTCGCAAGACATTTTTCCACGAATAGTAAAATCAGCGGCGAACAAATATATAGTATTGTTGCTTTGGAAGTCGTGTAATTTTTTAGTCAACACAAACATAGCGTATGTAAGAAATTGGTGTGTACGCTTTGTCAAAAGAAAAAAAAAGAAAACCCGGTATAATTTTTAAGTTCGTTTATATTTGATTTCAACTCAAGAGAAAAGTATAATAATAATAATAATAATAATAATAATAATCATTATCATCATCGTCATCTAATCATCTCATCCCTGTTTTCTTCTGATTTATGATAATTAACAAAACTTTAGAAATCATCTATGCGCAAAAAATAAAATAATGGATGATAAATAGTTTGTCAAAGGAGGCAAACAAACAACATACAACATACATACTACGTTATAAATGGGCGAAAATAATAAGTACTAGTTCCCGGGATACGTTGAGACCAACAAGCCGATACTATTCTATAGGGCTCTTGATATTTATGGAACAATCTACTGACGTTGACTCACAAAAAAGTATGTAGTCTTGTATGTATGAGGTACTCTTCTAACAGTTTCATTATACGTTTAGTTCTACCACAGGAACAGAATTGGAGCAAACTTCAATCTTTTTCAAAGTTATGATCAGTTGCATCGAACGATATTCAAGCGTGGATGTAAATGGAAACTCCAGATGGATGTGCAAAGCGCAGAAATACAGATTGATAATCCATAATTAACACCTTATATCAAACATGTAAAACGAAATGAAATTTATCTTTTATAATACGAACACACACACACACACATTTTCATAATGTGATCTCCGGCAATAAGCTGGCGTGTGTAGAAAAAGGAACATAACAGACACTTGATCTACACAGTTGAAACAATAATAAAAATACTTACTGCATCTCCTTACACTATTTGAAAACCCAGCATCTATTGAACTATGATCGACTCATGTAGTGTAGCAATGTAGCAAGCTGGAGATTAACAAACAATAACCTCAAATCGTTTACAAAATGTAAACGGTACGCCATACGCTTGGCGGCGTAATATCATGCACGTCTTTGATCACGAAACCTGGAGTTCAGCTCAAAGTGGTACAATTTTGACTTTATATAATTTTTTTTTGTTATAATTCGTTTTATTCCAGTGTTCCAAACGCTTTTTATTCCGATGCTAAGAAACTAAATCTGAAATAGCTCTATATCATCTGGGCAAATATATGATATTTTACCTTTGAGCTGGAGTTTTAATTCCTGCTCTTACTTTTTCGACAATGTAAAGCTGGAAAATCATAAAACGTTTGAGCTTGACATTGAACTTTGGATTTTGAAAAGCATTCACAAACATTTTTATTCTTTATATGTCTCTTGACAATGATTGCGGGAGTAAACTTGGTCCTAAACTCAAGATCGGAGTTATGTGATCTCCATGTTAGATGTCCCATCAGCACTAGAATAAAGAGAAAATCAAAAAGCGTTTGTTCATTTTCCTCTATAATTCAAAACAAAATCCCCAAATTTTTCGAAAACACACTAAAAGACAAAGTTCATGGTGCTTGGTGGTCCTCTGCTAAAAAAGGGTTCGAAAAATCTGGAGAATACCACGGGTCATAGACTGATGATTACGAATCCTTTCAAATGCCGAAACCATGCTCGAACCGGGGACTTCAGAAGTTCGTAGTGAATGCGATACCCACTTCACTATTAAGTATCCTCTCACTTATTTCAATATACGAAATAAAAAAAATTGGCAATAACGCATGCAAAAGAGTCTATTACTAACAGAGTATTAGTGTAAATGAAAATCGTGCATGATTGGAAGAGGAAAATACGAAGCACTGGCGACAAATTACCATGGCATAGAAAATGTTAAAGAGGTTCGCTCAATTTGTTTCTTTGAATGGAGATTGCGTAGATACGCTATGACTTTTGTAAAATCTGTGACAAGGCAAATAATGACCTGCCGTTACAGCTTTGGGGTGAAAAAATGACTAATGTTTTAAGCAGAAGGAGAATTTGCCATTGGATTTTAACGAACGAATTGTAATGTTCAAAACAGGATTTCTCTCACTCAGACGTTTTTGCGCGAAAGATAACGCAACATGCCAAATTTGGCAGTAACTCATTGCGTGCTTGTTAAGAAAAATGCAGGATCTAATTTTTGTGTATAATTTTGTTACATTATACTTCAGTATTGTCGATTACAGATAAATGATGTGATATGTTTATTATGGCAAATTGCCATTCACATGTTCTTATATATTTATTGGCAGAACGTATGGTTCAACATTCAAGTCACTGTCCTAAAGCCTGAAAGGTTCCCAGTGTCATGGACGCCTGATATATTCCTTAAGTCAATGGCATATACATTTATCAGCAAAACCATAAAAAGCAAAAGCATTCGAGTCACTATGGTATAGCCTGACAAGTTCCCTTTGCCGCTATGTTATACGCATATACTCTAATGCTAAATTTGTGCCTGTCTCTTTTCTAAATGTAGTTTTGCTCTCTCTCTCTCTCTCTCTCTCTCACACACACACACACACACACTTACACACACACACACACACACACACACACAGTAATAAGTAATTATTAAGTCGCTATTTTAAGTTTTTGGTCAACTTTAAAAACTAAACTAAAACTAAAAAGGAAAACTGCATTGTGAACATTTTTCTTATAAACTCGTATCCCTAAAGAAATATCTCATTGGCAAATGACCGTATATCAGTCAAGTCCTACCACGAACCCATACCTGAAGGACCACCGACCAATAATATTACTGTTAAAGGTGCGATGAGTCACGTGATTGACAGCGGCCCCCCCCCCCCCCGCAAACTTGTAATATGCCAAGCATCTAGCCGATTGCAACAATAATATAGCATATACAAATTCAAAGATGTATAATTTCAATATTTTGGAAACATTTTTCGTTCATTTTGGCCTCTGAAACGCTGACACTAAAACAATTAACACAAATTTGCATGCGTTAAGAGCAGACATCAAAGACTCTGACTTTACATTACGGGCTTTGCTAATAAGTCGGAGTGGTTATCGCTGTTCCTGCGATAGGTCAATTGAACCAATGTCATGAATATTTAAAACGAGAGCAAAAGACACGCCCACGACATACAGTGGCATGTTACTGAGATTATACTGGAGAGCATAGCCGAACTAAGGAAAAAGAACTTTACTTTGGCCCCATGCATTGTGTCTCAGCAAAGCATGTGTACTGCATTCTCTGTGTAACCTCGGAGCACTATCACATTCAAGACAACTGAAAAAGAATAGTTCTCAAATAGGCATGAAGTGTACAGATCAACTACCAGCTCCCTCGCTGTTATCGCCAAGGCTCTCCCATAGGCGAGCCTATAGCCTATAGTCTCGCCCCCCGTCATTCGTAAACAGGGAACGTATTCAGAACCAGTCTAACGTAAGGTCAGGAATGTTTTAGGTGATGAAACAGTGGCGGCGCGAGGGGATGGGGTGGAGGCAATTGTCACTGTGTGGCATGCCAAAGGGGGAGGGTGGTCGCAGTCATAACATTTATTTTCAATTGATATTTTCAAAGTATTTCACCTTCATTTTAGTTTAACAAGGGCAATTGTTCACAAAACTTGGGGTGGGTGGGGTAACTGAAAGAAAAACTAGTCTCTATAGCAAAGTAAAGGCTCTTTTAAAGAACAGTGCCCCGGGACTCCTCGAAATCTCGTGCCACAACTGGTCATAAATCATCTAAAAATCCCATACTACTTTTAAAGTCAAATCTGTTTTACTTCCGTATTACCTCCCCACACGATATAATTTCCCCACTGTTAAATATCATATCGTATGGCCACAGCTTAAATCTTACGTTTCGCCTGCTTATCTCCAAATTTACCAAATTAGTTAAGTATCTTTTGGTGCACACAGTAACCGTTATATTTATGTTCTTTATTTTCTATTTCGCGTAGCGGGATAAATTATCGCAGGTAAATCGTATTTTTACAGCGTTCCGTAGATTGAAAAGAGAGCCATTTTGGAAATCATTCAGATTGTTCAATTGCCCGCAGTTTAGAAACATTAAATCCCTGAAGAAGACTAGAGACAATGCATGAATTTCAATTCCATCAGGTAACAATATTTGAATTCCTTTTAACTTCATTGGCGCAATAAATGAGGCATGCAACATGTAACAGTCTGACTACATATCAATTTCTCTAACACGATTCATCTGATCATCTGATAGATAGATAGATAGATAGATAGATAGATATATAGAGATGTGTGTGTGTGTGTGTGTGTGTGTGTAATTTGGATTTTTAACGTAGCTTTAACAATTTTTCAAAATAAATTGTTGTTGTTTTTAGTAATTATTTATAACATGATATTGACAAATAGTGTATCGATAAGGACGATTGTCGTTGTTGTTGTTGTAGGGTTTAACGTCATTTTTCAGCCCACGATAGGCTATACACGACGGCCATTATCAATGGTGGAGGAAGAACCCGGGAAATCTCCGGAAAGAACCACCGACCCTCGAGAAGCTACTGGCAAGATTTCTCATATACTCACATTGGCCGAATCCGAGACTCGAACCCACACAGACAGAGGTGAGATGGCAGTGGTCCGTAACGGAGAGTGCTTTAGACCACTCGGCCACTCGCAGCCCCTTAGATAGATAGATAGATAGATAGATAGATAGATAGATAGATAGATAGATAGATAGATAGATAGATAGATAGATGGATGGATGGATGGATGGATGGATGGATAGATAGATAGATAGATAGATAGATAGATAGATAGATAGATAGATAGATAGATGGATGGATGGATGGATGGATGGATGGATGGATGAGTGGGTGGGTAGATGGATGGTAGCTTGACATGCGGCATTTTCCATAAATGCTGTACAAATGATATCATTTGACTTACTACATGGTGAAATATATTTCGAATCTTGAAGAAGCGTCTTGTTAAGATCGGGGTTGAATACAAATATTCCTTTATGAGTGCCAATTGCTAATAAATAAGTCGCCATATTCATCAAAAACATATAAATCATGACAACTGAATAGATTTGAAAGGATAATCAAAATATTTACTTTTTCCTCGTGTTTTCAGACTGGGAGTATGGATTGTCGGCTAAGTTAATTAGAAGTGTAATTAAAACGTTAGATATCAGTCTTAATATGAGAAGCTGCACTGTCTTTCCTCGTGTTGCATGTCTTTAAACAAATGGATTGAATCCCTTGCCCGTGTTCAACGCAGCTTTCCATCACCGAATCCATTTTCTAAATGAAAAATAGTAAAAACATTTACACGTGAGGCATCATTCACCAGATCTAATTTTGTATTTTAGTTGTGGCAATATGTACACAAACCTATGAATAAGACAAAGAGTGAAACACAAAATCGATGTAAAAGAACGTGGGGCACGTGGTATACCACTGTGCTGGTTTCGCTCATGACTCGATTCTAATTAGCTCATATTTTGTATAGAATTCCTCAGTATTTGCTAATGTTGATTTCTGCTTGTTTCAGGCGGCGGTCACGTGTAGTCGACTAATCGAAAGAATAACTGCTTTGGCAACAGACGCGTGTCCTTGACAAAGATATTTTTGCCGCGGAGAAATTGTATAATATTTTCAAATATAGTTTCATTTTAGGACTAAGTATATTTTGCGACGTGTTAGTCATGCTTCTAACACTCTGTTACAATGAAATACCAAAGCAAATGTCAAGGAAAACATAATCCAAAAATAATTTGTTTAGGAAAATGTAATCCCAAAAACGGTAAATAAAAATGAGGTGGAGTGGGGGATAATGAGACTCCGTTTTATACATTATAAATACCTGAATATTCCCTAACATTTACATCATCATATAGCTGTAGTAAAACTTTCGATAATTTAACAGTTGCTTTCATACACTTAATTTTCGTCCGAAAGTTGACTTCATTAAATTAGTCATTATCTCATTCACAAAATCAAGTTGATGGTTCCATTCCATATGACCTCAAAGGATTTTCAATTATTATTTTAAGCCCAAAGATATAATCTTAAAATGTTCGTATACCAGTCCAAGCGATGACACCAACGCAAAAGCAGTACTCATGCCGGCACCTAACCAAATGATCCCGAAATTACTTTTTCCTAAAACATTCTACTGCCTGGTATTAAGGTAGCAGCAATCATGTGTCTAATCTTTGATTACTGTATCTGTTCATTACATTGGAAATGAAGCGTAGTCTATTTCTGTTTCAACAACTTAGTCCTCAACGCTGGGTTGTATCATTTAATGTAAAATCAATAGAGGAACATGAACCGTGAATATCAATCGTAATTTACATGAAAGATATATGTTCGGTATTGTAATCGTTGAAAACAGTAACTTAAATTATAATCCCAGACATTATAGCTATACGTGATGAAAAGCAGTAAATTGTTAATTGATTTAATTGCAAATTACAATTCTGCTCCATTTTAACTCACGTCGAGAACAACAAGTCAACTACAGCACTCTTTAGTGAGTGGAAACAAGAAAAATATGCAGACAAAAAGTAGTTGATGTTTTTTAAGGCAGCATGCAATATATTTGACATACATGTCGTGATTACCAACTTCTTAATTGGACATTTAAAATAAAATTAAAACAACTGAAGCTACAAGGCGCGCAATTTGTCGCAATAACACACGCGGTTAAAATCAATGAAATAAAAGTAGCCTTAGAATATTGGTCTCATTTAGTTAATTTTGAGGCAATCTGTATTAATCAGAATTTACGATCTTCTGTGCTATCGTTTCTCAGCTTCTCCATTCTTGACCAACAAGAACGAGGATGTAGTAGATTATTTACGTCTTCAAAACAATTGCAAGTCCTTTACGGAGTGATTCATTTTACTCGATTCCTCAGTCAACACATCGAATTAAAATAGCAGTGACTCTTTTACAATCGGTGCCTAAGATCACTATGGTCAATAAATATTTCCATCTATTATGCATGGACTTATCTTAGGTGTCAATGGTTTTGTGAATGCATGCTTATTTGTGATATTTTGTTTGTTGTTTATAGGTTTTCGATTTCATTGTGAAGAGTAACAAGATAATACGCCATAGACGGGGAAAATGGGAAATAAGGAATATAAATTATTTTTTAAGTAAAGAGACATTTGCTTCCGTTTATTTAATACATGCGTCCCTTGCAGATCGACGGATACTAACGAAGTTTGGCGAACGTTATTTGGCTTTCTCTGAATGGTTGTAGTGAAAATAATATATCATGTATTAATCCATTCAGTGCATATTGAAAGTATTACCATTATGTACCACGAAGAAGCGTCTTTCTCATCCAAATAAGATACGAATTCACACCATAAACACAATATAAATGTTCATTTGGAAAGTAACTATAAAATTCATATGTTACACATAGCAAAATAGCGGTCCCACTAAAAATAGTCTGTCATTTATATCTCCAACTATAAATACCAAAGTCACTGGCATATCTGAAACATATTAATTTCGTTTAAAAAATTAAAATGAACATTTCCCTTACGTTTTTACACAGGGTTGTGTAACAGTCATTAAATAAATTAAAATTTTTAACAAGGAATATTATAATGATTCATTATACGACGCTCTGTTAGGCTGTGCCGTCTCTTCGCGTAGTTCTTGTCTCTAAAACACACTTGGAACCTTGGACCCGGGTTACACCAAATTTAAAAAACACCAATGCCATTTTCTAAATTAAAAGGATGAATGTTTGCTCGTGCGACATGAAGCACAATTTGCCTGGTTTGATTCTCGTAGAAGTTGAGGAAGTATGTAAACACATGCCTGGGTTGGACAAACGGGGAATAAACCATGGATTGAGGCGTGTAGTAGTAGCAGTAGTTCGCTGCACGGGAATCAATCCTAATTAGCCGATATTTCGTTTTAGATGCCTCATCTATTGTGGATATTGATGTTTTTGTCTATCCATGCAGACGTCGAATTTAATCCGCTAATCGACAGGGCAAATGCTTTGACAACACACACGTGTTCCGGGCAAGGATTTCTAATGATACAAACAAAAGAAAAAAGCAAAATATTGGAGGAAGTTGTATCATGTGTCTGGTATTTGTTTTCAAATACTATGAATGACATTGAGTTAGAGAACAAATGCTGTGAAAAACAAATAGCACGCGTTTTGTGGAATGAAAGGAGACGAGCAAACTAAACAATTGTGCAAGGTATGAGACAGGATACAGTAGTCTTAAACAAAGGTTGAAAAAAGAAATCCGCGCAACAGCAAATAAGTATCAGGAATGCTCTCAACTCTTTCCCTCCTCCTAACGTTAACAATCGTACAAACGACTAGCAAATGTTAAACAAAAATGCATATGCTTTGCAAATATATCAAATGGAATTTGCTGTTGATTATCTTGGACAAAAAAAAAGTTCGAAGAAACTCCATCAGCTATGTCCGAATGGTTCTGAAACTGGAATGACCCCATTTGTCCCAAACTTGACAGCAGCCATCGGGCTGGAAATAAAAGAAAATTAAAATTAATACGAAATTTAAGACATTATCATATACCTTGGTACGAAACGTTGTATACCAAGCATATATTGCCATAACAAATTAGCGCTCCTATGCCCTAAGTAGTTAGAGCGTACTCCTCGGATGAGGAAGGTCGAGGATTCGAACACCGGCCGAGTCACACCAAAGACATGAAACTGATACTAGCAGCTGCCTCGCCAGGCGCTCAGCATTAAGAGGTTAGTATTAGTGCTGATGATGTCAGGATAATGTGACTGGATGGGACATGATGCTACATGACTGCATCTTGATGCCTCAGTGCTAAATATCACCATAAACTGCTACACTGCAGATATCGTAGCGATATGACTCAAGAAACTGATAAAGCTACGTTAAAAATCATATCAATCACACACACACACACACACACACACACACACACACACACATCTACCGTAACAGAATTAAATTTATTTCAGTGATTTACGACCTTATAGGCATAAGGCGCTTCCTGTAACCTGCATACATATAAAAATATCAAATTTTCTAGTTTATTTCGATATGACCAAATGCTACATATTAGTTTAAGTCTGATGAACAACTCCCGTCAAGCAGACCACAATCCCACCCCTACCCACCAAAAAATTAAATAACCCGAAAGAAGACTTGAGCAGTCTACCAGTCAAAAATGATCTCAGTACCAATCGTTTGGGTAACCAGTCAGATTCATCGCGTTAGATTAGCAGCCATCATTTGATAATTCGTATATTATGCTCAAATTTGAACTTAATCTATTGCAAGGTCAACATTAAATCCTTAGAGCAAGGTTTATTTTCTTTAGAGGGAATTAATTTCTAATAAGAGAAGAGCGTCAACCAAGGAAATATTGTCAATCTCAGTTGAAATTCTGGAAACACGTTGAACATTATCATCATTGTACAGAAGATCGATGAAGCGGTCATTGCTTTGTTATTTTTGCGAAAGTCGCAATTTTTCATGATTTCATATTTGAGAGCAGAAAAAGAACTAAAAACAGCGGTCACCGCTTTCTAAACAGAGCTAAAACACAAAAGAAAATAGAATACATTCAAAATAACATTTCATTTTCAGAAGACATTTATACAGTCTACTGATTTCCCAACTGGATCTTTAGATAAAACTGAAATTAAATCAAGCGCAATTTTTTAATAGAACACGCGCTTGAGATAAATGAAACAGGTGCAGCATTGAACTTTCCCCGATATGGCAGCAGCATGTTACATGTAAGGCAATTTGTATTAATTGCGTTTGACTGAATGTCGAGTGATTTGTTCGTCAATATTCGATAGAAGAAAAAAAAAAGAAAGAAAAAGAAGAAAGACTCGATAGCAGACTGTTTATGACTTCAGAATAATGAATGGTCCCCAAGGGATTGATGCGTGTTTCTCAATTATCCCTTGACTGTCACATTTGATCAATATGTCAATACTAGCGTATGTTTCACATTTGAAGTCAATGAGCATTAACGAAATGAATAAAAACTCACTAGTAATGATACACGACAATACCCAAGTGCCATAGGCCCTCGGTGATGTGTGTTTGTATACTTTGAAGATAATAAAATAGTGTATCCCATATAAGCAACGCGTGAGAAATATGCGATGGTTAAGATAAGAAGAAACGGAACATATGCATCATAAGAGAACAAACTTTAACACTTCCTTTAACAAATGTATTAGCATGAATCTAAAATAAATCACCAGGAACGAAAGGATTGTAAAATATGAAGGCAGGTACAGAGACAGACATACACACATACATATAGATGGAATTCCTTTCCAAGTACAGAGTAGTTCATGAACCATATTGTATTCAATATTCCTGTTCAGAACTCTCATATTGTCAAATGGAAAATATTCACGCACAAACTGAGGTTCGGATCCGCAACCTCCCCAATTTTAGATGTGCGTTCTACTGTCATAGTAGTCCAAACACAGTTCTCTTGCTTTTTAAAAGACACGTCCTTGAGTCTCCATTATCCATGATCAAGCAGACCTGCCGAAATTTAATCGAACTCTTGATGAGTGATGTGCGTAATCTCACTTTTGCCACCTACTTGGTTTCAGGCACAATCTTTTCACGTGCTTGCACCCTGTTTTAGGGCAAAATCTCAGGACCTCTCTAACTCGTGATGGGTGCTCTACCACTTGAACTATTCGATCCGGTGCACTCCACCTATCCCCGTAAATTGTATCCCTGCTTTTCGAAGAAACTTACATGTGTCTCCATGGTCCGTGATCGTGAGAAGGCGAAAGTCAGACTCGTTTATTACTTAGTCAATAGTGTGTAATCTCACCGCTGGCACCGAATGGCGCCGGGGGAAAAAATCTCAGCCACAACGGAGCCAAGACGTTGAACCTCTATAGCTCTAGAAGGGCCTCTGTCACTTCAGCCGTTCAAACTAATGCACCGACTTTACCTGCGACATATTCTCCTTGCTGCTAGAATTCATGTACTCGTATCTCCATTATACGTACTACGCAGACCTACTAAATTAGATCGAACGTCAAACCCTTTTCGAGTTACAAAGGGTCTATACTGCGTGATCATACCACTGCCACCAAAATGTACTAAATGTTACAGGTGAAAAATTCGAGACTGGACCAGCATTCAAGCCCGGATTCCAGCTCAGGTTATGTCCCAGTCTTGTCCCATATGACAGTGCGCAACATTAGCGACGAAGAATAATGCTGGCTAACATTTAACACTTTCAAACCAAGACACGATTGTGAATATTTAGACGCCTGAAGTAATGAAATAACTTAATCAAGGAAAATGCATCCACTGTGACTGAAACGTTCATTAATGAACTTTGCCGCATTATTTTCACACCAGGGGTCTAGATTATTGGCAAGGTAAATTTTTAAATAAAACCAATTGACTAGTATTTTTTGTCGTAAATGTAGAACACGCAGCCCCTACCCTTCAAGCGCTACTTATATTATAATCATATGTCTGATGGGGGTCAAGAGCGGCCCAGCGATCTAAAGCGTTCGCCATTACGGATTACTGCCATCCCACCTCTGTCCGCGTGGGTTCGAGTCTCGGGCTCAGCCAAAGTGGGTATGTGAGAAAGGTTGCCAGTAGCTTCCCGTGGGTTTTTGGTTCTAACCTACCGGGGTTATCCCGTGTTCTCCCTCCACCAGTTACACTGGCCGCCACGTATAGCATATCGACTGCAAGAACAAACTTAAAGAACTAATAATGTTCCCTACCTTAAATATTTACAGCATGTTTTTATGTTTTCTAATTTCATGGTGTTTGTTTTCTGTAATAATATCATTATATATGTTTTTATGTTATAAGTGTTGTCTAATGTTGTAAAGCGCTTAGAGCTTCTAAAGATTAGGCGCTATACAAAGTCTCATTATTATTATTATTATTATTATTATTATTATTATTAAGTGCTGAAAAGTGACGTTAGATCCAAAATAACATGGATGAAGCCTCCGTCCTGACTTACAGATTTTATTACAACATCTAAATCCACTTTTTAAGTTTCAAAATGGAAAACGATGTTTGCTAATAACATGTGATCCATCATTTGCTAGTTGTGGTTTCTATACATGTCGATTAAGTCTGTAAACAAACGACTAAACCGGTGAAGAGTCGAAAATACAATTCGCAAATGAAGGAAATGCGAGACTTTTGGTATATTGTTGTATTTTAGGGGCTAAAATTACCGCACTAAAGCAACCGAGTTTTTCCTATAAACTCCATCCATTTATGTTGATGTTGATTCTTGGTCAGATGTGACTGTCATCCACCAGTTACCATAGTAAAATAGAACACATAGGCTACAATGCCAAACCAGAGACCATATACATGTATCAACATCAATTTTACGCTCCATGGCAATCCTACCTTTTTGTTCTGTTGCTGTTTTGGGTGTGTGTGTGTGTGTGTGTGTGTGTGTGTGTGTGTTGGCGGGATGGGTATTCCATTCTAGTATTCATACTGTCTCGGTCGGGCTTTAGCGACCACTTCGTTAAAATTGTCGAAAACTCGTACACGCGTTTGTCCAAGAAAAACTTAACTGTCATGAAAGCTGATAAACAGCTAAGATTCAAGATTTTACTAAATTTAATTGCATGACCAGTGAACGTACGACAGACAGGATATGCGTGAATTAGGCTCCTACAAACTAATATGTGGACTTTGTTAAGGTAGCAGAACACGCATTTTAAAGTCAGAGAATGGTATTTAATTCATTGTCTTAGAGTTTAATCTATTTCTTTTAAGACTACTATCATCCTATTGAATTTTTTCCTTTGAAGAAAATTAATTTCCTGCAACATATAATCGAGTTGTAGACGGTAGCAATCAAAAACTGCAGCGTTCCATACACATGTTTACGACCCTGAAAACCTTGTCAATCTTAAAATTACTGTACACCTAAAACAATTGTCTCTTTTTTCTACTAGAGCTAAAATTCACCGTTAATTCTTATCATATTGTCGGTTTTCGTGAGAGCACAGTTTGTAGAGGAATGGAGAAGGAGACTGGCAAAGAAATGGTCATCATTTTGCTGTTTGCTCTTACATTTTAAATATTTCTTACTACAAGATTTTTCCAGCAGGAGGACATTTCGCTTGAAAGGCTACAAATACGTAACTAAGTGTAAAAATGGAACTACGTAATGATTCAGGACTAGTTGGTTATCTGATTAATCAGCGGTCATTTGAGATCTCTGTTATGCGATAGTGTTGATCTGTCTTTGCGCCCTAAGTGTCCATCCTTATTCAAACATCTATTAATTTGATGTAAGAGTCAAAATTACGCCTGATGTCATCATTGGTTGAGTAAAAAAAGTTCACAAACTGCGCTTTTGACATAGCGAAAACGTGTAGCTTTAGAAATAACGCTGAATTTTCGAAAGGCATTTACTCTAAGCGCCTTATCAACTTTAACGCCTTCTTTATTCCGCTGATTCTTTAGGATAAATTGAAAATAAATGAAGCTTGCAAAGAACACAATTTATTTTGATAGAGTACACGTTTTAAATCAAACTGATGAAAACGGCTAAACCTCAAACGTGGGGTCTTATAGTATGTTGTCAGGTTATTTATATTAATCAAGGCTTAAGGACTGTTGTCGCAATCTCCTCTTCACTTCCTTACATAACACAAGAAATATGACTCATGACAACTTATGAATTATTAAAGGTCACCCGTGGAGCGATCCATGTAAATTGTTTCCTCCATTATATATCACGTAGGATCATTCATTAATCTAATCAATTTTTACTGTTCTACAATTGGTACCTAAATTAATGCAGAATGATACAGATCCCTAGAAGTAATATTTGAAAATACTCACTGAAATAAAAACTCCTGCCAATATGTATTTTCACTTTTGCCGTTCATTGTGAAACAACAGCACCATGCAAGAAAAATATGTATGGACTATGAACATTTATTATGATTCATCAATTATTGTTAATCACACACACACACACACACACACACACACACAGAGGAAAAAATTGTGTGTAAGTGGGTAATACAGATTATGTTCAGTTCTACTAATCAAAATATGAAAAGAGATATATTGATTACATAAGCGCACAATTTCAAAACTTTTTCCTATAACATGCGCCATAACATTTTGAAACTATGGGTTAGAATATTGCGTGCTGAAATAAGTCATTTAATATAAAGCTTTAATCTTGACAACAGTGTCGGATTCACAAGAAACACGACATTCTTTGAGAAATCAATAATAGTTGATACATTTTAACACACCATGAAACGTATTTTTTAAACCTAATATACTTTTATATTATTTTAATCAAACAAACAGATTAACTAGACGGATCAAAGCATTAAAAATGTGCTATTTTCTGGAAATTTCATGCTGTTCATACACGCACGTTTTTTGAATTTATTAAATGTCCATTATATATTTGCTCTGTCTAAAGCATTGAAATTGTTTGTCACTTGATTCTCATTCGTTTTCTGTTGGGAAATTTTCCAGCATGTTAAAAATTTACATTTTAAGAGAAGGTTTAAGTTTCGTTGGTGAAATGAAAAGATTTAACGCCTTTCAAGAATTGACCTGAAAATATTTAGCACTTATGATCGATGGAGAAACATGAGGTATTCAATTATTGGTGGAAATCTATCCATTACTTTACTAGTGAAAGGCACACTTACGCTCGATGTTACCGATGGGACAGTTAAAATGCAAATAATATATCACTAACTGTGCTCTGATAAAAGCGACAACGATTAGAAATAATATTTCATTTACAAAACGATTTGTCTATTTATGTGTCGATTGGGCTTTGATTATTTATTTTCTCACTAACCTCTTCGAGTTAAACTGACAACAAACGAAGAATACAAGGAACACATTTTATTGAGTGAACATGTACGTTTGAAATACATGTAATGCTCGAGACGAAGAATACAATGTCGAGCTAATATTGCAGACTGTAAGGCAATCTGTATTAATGAATATTTGAAGACTTTAGACAAAGCTGTTTATAGAATTGGAACTCGACATATAAGAAAAATGAGACGATATATCCAATGTTGCACGACTTTGAAATAATTATCGGTCCCCGAGAGAGTTTTCCAAATTACTCTCAGTGTATATTTTGATCAATTAAAATGTTACTCTTTGTTTTGCAATTTGTCCCTATGATTACTGAGGGGAATTAATATTGATAGAAATGGCATTTTGGAATCCCTATGAGGTTAAAAATCGTATTAATTTATATTTGTTGATTTTTGTTTTCGTGGGAGAAGTAATCATGTATATATATATATATATATATATATATATATATATATATATATATATATATATATATATATATATATAGAGAGAGAGAGAGAGAGAGAGAGAGAGAGAGAGAGAGAGAGAGACAGAGACAGAGAGTGACAGAGATAAAGTTACTTAATTCATTTCGTCTTGTATCAAGTGACCCTGAGTCCAATAATATTTTCTGCAGATTTTGGACTTTAGAGAGATGTATATAAAAGAATATTTCAAAATCTACTGTTGGAAGTTTCCCAAATACTTCAATATAGCATGATGAGGACTAGCTTAATAAAACTGTTTGACAAATCGGTATGTCTCCAGCCTTGCGGAGTAACACAGCTGCGAAATATGGTAATCGACAGTCTTATTCAGAATACATAGTTTTGTCTCCTTTCATACAGATTTTACACCATTTTTTATACCACGCTGTGAAACAGGAGCGTGCAATAATATGGAATAAGCGTCATGTCCTTATTTTTGTATCAAATTGAAACGATGAAGTTAACGTTCGACTTGATCTGCAATGTTCAGTCGAAAATTATAAGAGTAGGTTAATTATATACAATGCTTACAAAGTCTGTGACATTAAACGATGCTGAAAAAATGGGGGGGGGGACATACAGAATCGCTTTTTTCTTTTTAACTCGTATTATTCGTGCCAAGACGAAAATTAATTAAGTTTGTAAATTGCGTGTTTTTCAGGTTTTCTCAATCTAGAAGTCAAAATAGTTAAGTTTGTAAATTGCATGTTTTTCAGGTTTTCTCAATCTACATACAACTCACGCTCTTTTTTTGTACTACCGCTGTACCTTTTGAACTTCAAAATTCACTGACTGGGTGCCTTAAGTAATTAATTATCACTGGTAATCATTTAAATTAAGAATCACTAGCTGCATGCTTTGTTTTGCTAATTTTACCGTGTGGCCTGACATTTATGAGAAATCGTATTACAATGGTGCATCTTACATATACACACACACACATCCTACTATGAAAGAATATATATATATGTGTGTGTGTGTGTGTGTGTGTGTGTGTGTGTGTGTGTATGCATGCATGTATGTATGTATGGAGAGAGTATTCCAGGAGATGTATTAATTTTTAATTTAAAAGAATCGAGACTTGCAGAGTTTCTTATAACGATTTTGTTTACAACGAGTAATAAGTATATCAAAGATACAGCGTCCATACTATACATATATTTAATTTATATCACAAACAAAAACACATGTCTGCATTTACAACGCAGTTAAGATTGACTACAGGCAACTGTTCATTGATGGAATGAACTCTGTGCAACCCTGTCCAGTGTGTCCGCTATAAAATATAGTTCTTGACGTTTTGCGAACAATCGCAATCTCCTTTGCAAATTGATAAGTTGCTTCTTTTGTTTTTTAACTTCTATTATCAATAATAGATATAAGACACACTTATTATTTAAACAAGAAAGATGCTTTAAATCAAGAAATCATAGCACTACAAATACAGCATGGTTAAGTAACTGAACACTGAGCGCGTTGGCTTTCACATACCGGCTTGCATTTTGAAACGACTTTGGAATACAAACTAAGTGAAATTAAGAACCTGCAAGAGGCAATTCAAAGATTAAAGTGTATTTACATTTCAGATGAGTCATTATTATGATTAAATTAACATTGTTACTAACCATACAGTTCTTTCTGTCCTCCATTTCCAACCTTCCCCTTTCCGTTGCTTCGTGTGACTACTTTTTAAATCATTCATAGATCTAGAGACATCGTCGACACAAGCGAAAATACGCACGCTTAACCGATTTTTGCTGGTATCTTTCTACGATGGTCAAGAGAGAGAGAGAGAGAGAGAGAGAGAGAGAGAGAATAACTACTTAGATGGTGGGGTTCGAGGGATTTACAATTAAGGCATTTTATTCATTGACCATCCCGCTGTTTCTTTATTGGTCTTATTAGTCTGCTGTCTTACCGACAATACAGTGATGGAGAGATGTTAAAGGAGGGTAGAGCGGTCTTCGGACATTGTAATGTTAAATAATATGTTTCAGACCCATGTTAATATGTTTTATAATACAAGAAGATAGAAACGAAAATAAACAAAGCATTAAATAGATTACAGTATGTGTATTCCTCCTTACAAATAAATGTACCGTAACAACTTTATATAATTGGTATAGCGAACACTGTATTAAAATCCGATGGAGCTTTTACACCTAACCCTTACGAGGCACCAGTTCAGGCCTCTATTTTTTTCTTCTTCTCTCATTGCACATATTTCTTTGTATTCTCTCCCTTATGCAGGGGATGTGGGGAGGAGGCAGGATTTCGGTGACATTATGCACAATTTTCAATTCATTTTGAAGACGGGGATTATTAATATAATCAAAAGAAATTCGGTACAGATTTACAGAATATAGAATCGATAGCCTACTGTTGAAATATTAATTAATATTGGAACAATATTTGTATTAATGTATTAATGTGTTATGTGCGGACTTAATTTCCTATTCCAACAGTGTTTGTATATTTTAAAATGCTTGATGCCAACTTTTGAAAAGCCATGTTGTTTATATATATATATATATATATATATATATATATATATATATATATATATATATATATATATATATATATATATATATATATATATATATGCGTGTGTGTGTGTGTGTGTGTGTGTGTGTGTGTGTATATACAAAGAGAGAGAGAGAGAGAGAGAGATAGATAGAGTATAAGCGCTCTCTCTCTCTCTCTCTCTTCCTCTCTCTCTCTCTCTCTAGCAACACGAAATTGTACTGTTAGGTGGACAAAATCTATATTTAACATAATTCAGATTTCAAAGTGAACCATGAACAGTTATAAATATTAGAACCAAGTCAGGGCAAGACATAATACCAGCTAGCTTCACGTGCATTTTATTCTCAAACAATTTCAAAATCTTTCAAATTCTCTGACGTCACGACTATTTTGTCTATGGCACAAATTGCCAAATTAAGAATAGGCATGAAACAGCCTTTTGTTGTATGCGATTTATAATATTTTTTTCTTGCTGCATGTAATCAATAGTAGTATTTGATTTGCTGACACACTATACAGTCATCCACACAGAAGCGGCTAGTTACATGCAGGTTATCGGCGATGTCAGTTAAGCAGATCAGGAACAGACTTGGACCAGATACTGTCCCCTGGGCAACGCCATTTGATACATGAGCGTTTGTTGACGGGGTAGAGTCTAATAGGACTTGTTGCTTTCTGTCTTGCATGAATTAACTAATCCACCTCTAGGTATCTCCTGTGATTCCATATTATGATACTTTGCTTGACAATCTCCAGTGTATGACATTGTCAATGGCATCGTGGAAATGTATTATTGCCATGTCGACTTGTGTGCTTTTCTCAATGTTTATGGCAACACCATCGTTGGTCATGAGTAGTTGAGTTTCGCAATAGCTTTTGGCTCTAAATCCATAATTGGTTTTCATCCAGGGTGCTCTGGTTATCCCTGTGGTCCATTAAATGGGCGAATATGATGTGTTCCAACATCTTTTATTCAACTACAGTTAGTGACACAGGGCGATACGTTTCTTGTTTCGATCTGTCTCCCTTGTTCAGGATAAGCATGATGTTAAATTGTTTAAAGGCAGATGGTACTTCTATATACTGCTGATAGATTATCGCAAGGACTGGTGCTATTATTCCGTAAGTCTCTTTTAGAGATTATCGCAAGGACTGGTGCTATTATGCCGTAAGTCTCTTTTAGACTAATATTGTCATGTTATCTGGACTACTGGTCTTTCTGGAATGTAGTCTTCTAATGCTTATTTCCATTCCTCTGATAGAAATATGGATCTTTGACATGGATTCATGGGCTGTAATGCATATCCTCGATTGTAAAGCCAGATATAAACGGTTCATTCAACATATCTGCTTTGTCACGAATAGTTCTGCCGCTATGCCATCTGATTTTAAATTTTCCACAATCAAGGTGTCTTATTTTCTAGATTTTATAAAACTCCAACAATTCCTTGAGTTACTATATATTTCTGGATCCAGTTGGTTTTCTATCGGTTCTGAAATGGTTGAACAAGGCACCTATACAATCACGGTCATGAGCCTCACTGAAAAATCCTTAGCACGACGCATTCATCCAAGTCAGTCTAGCTTTAACGTGCAGAATTAGTTAAATTTGCACATTATTATTCGACGGGAACTATCTGTAATTCCGTCACAGTGGATCAGGTTCTGTTATTATGACCCATGGTTTCACTACTAAGAACTGGCTCGCGCTCATTTAAATTCGGGTTTTCATCTGACAGAAGAAAGGGGTCCACCGAGTTACCCATTCAGAATATAAGAAATTAACCAGAGATTAGTTCCTTTGCATATAATGGTTCGTGAGGCTAGGGTAATCACCATCAACACTGAACTAAAATGAACCGTTTCTTGAAATACATCAAGCAGCATTGTGCAGGCTTGATGCCGTATCCCCCAGCTTCTAACTGAGAGACCTTTCCTCCAAAGTGCTCGATATGACCCAGTCTGGCCTATATTGACAGTGTAACAGGATACCTTCATAGGTCTTAGAGAAACGTCATCAATGGGTTGCTTTATTTCCACAATCTCTGTGGGATCAAAAAAGGTTTTCTCATCCTTTCACTGATCTGTTCTAACTCAAACCCATGTCTCACACAAGACTTAGGACTGCTTTGGATGCATAGGCTGATCGTAGCCGGGACCAGACAATACCTCCCAAGCACGCTCTGCAGTTACATGCCCGGATGAGTATGCACTGCTACGAATAGATGGATTTGCTACCAGTTGTCTCTATCACGGGTAGACAACTCTTGTATCAAGTGTAGATCACCTTCGGTTTTACCAAGCAGAATACATTTTAGCGATTTTATCATTAAACCAGCTAAAGCATGTGGTTGTCTTTTTTCACTCTGGATGACTGAGTTTATAAGCTAGTGCGTGCTCTCCTAACATAATATGATATCAAGCAAGTTTTATGCAAGATACATACTTTACTCTGAAAGTATCGTTCCCTACACCAGTGGGCTTAGTGTGTGAGTTATGTATACTCTGAGTAACTATCACTGTGTGCCTTATGCATATTTGCTGACCTTTGAGTTGTTTTAACTTGGGCTGTTTTTTTACTGTAGTTCTAGTGGGTTAGCATAGACGATGTTAGTAATGGACAAGCATTAAGATACTTGAATATCAAATTAGAACTTAGTAATAAAATAAATGAAGAAAAGCATACGCCATACATACTTCTGATGCATAACATTGATTGTAGAGTATTTGCAATTAAAGTCCAGATATAAAGATGGTCATTCATGTTTTATATAACCAGACTTGTCGGAAGGTGAGTGTCTACAGAATACCCACCAACACCAACACCAACACCAAGATGTAAAGCGTAAATACGTTTTAAAGAAACGGGGAGATAGCTGTAAAACAATCAGACAAAATGAATGAGAAACAAACTCAACCGAAACGACGCCAAGTTTCATGAAAATCTCTCAAACAGGTTTTGTGATATTAACTAGACAAAACTATGATGAGCAAACACAGTGTAGTAACAACATAACATGACTAAAATATAAAGATTTTTCCGAAATCCAAGATAATGTCAAGACTCCATTTTTAACTGTTAAGGATTGAAACCATCTCCGATATTTTAGAGAGGCTGCAACATACCAAAATTGGTGACAATATCATTTCTTTATGTTTGAGTGCACATGTTCATAAGATGCCTTCAAGTGCAAAACAAATTCTTTAATATGACTTTTGACCTTGAGATTTGCATTGTGGACAGAGCATTACTGGACTCAAGTCTTAAACAATGTCAGACTACAGCCACGTGCTACCTTTGGATAAAGCTCTAATAGTTCTTGAAAGCAAAACGAAGTTATTGATGTGATATCATTCCATGTATTCTTCAGATATATCCATAAATTGGGATATTCGTTGGTTTTGCCGCCAATCCTTATATTACACAACATGACCGCGACCTAGGTGGGTAGATATCTTGTAGAGCTTTGTGGCTAAAAGTTCTATCTGGAGGGATGGATAAAATTTGACAACCATACCATGATGTTCGCATTCTAAAGAATGAGTGTGTATGATTTGGTTTTTTAATGTAGCTTGAACAATGTTTCAGTCATATCGCTACGATGTCTGCAGTGTGGCAGTTTATGGTGATGTCTATCACTGAGGCATGATGCCGCAAACATGTAGCATTATGTCGCACCAGTCAAATTATCCTTACACCAGCCTGCCTAGTTGTAACAGAAACCTCTTAATGATGAGCGCCTGGCGAGGCAGCTGCTGGTATCATTTTTATAAGTCTTTGGTATGCCTCGGCCGGAGTTCGAACCCAGACATCCTGCATCCGAGACGGGCGCTTCTAAAGAATGAACCATTTCCTGTAAATGAATACCAAGAATGCCTAAATCTAACTCATATATCACCATTAAACAAGAAGAAAAAAATGCTCTAAAAATAGACTAGGACTATGTTCATGGTTACTGACTCCGAAGTAATAAATGTAACCGAGTCTGGCTGGTATCAGCCATTAAAAAACATCCAGATATAATTGTGGTGATGTAACCCCATGTAGCTATAACCATCTGTTAAGATGATGTCATAAAATGATTTGATGATGGGCACCCTTTCTGTTAGTAAAAAGCAGACATCACAAGTCTTTTAGTAAAATTCAATGTAGACAACCATTTGTTCATGAGGCAGAGTTGCGTATTGTCATTGGCTTTGCTAACAATGGGACAAAATTAATGTACCTCTTTCCCCCTATAATGATCAGGATGTGAGGATTTAATCCATTTAGGGGACATTGGCAGTTAGACTTGAAACACTGAGCAGCAACACTTTCATACTGGGCGTCAAATCATTTTAGGACACACTAGACATCATAGGAAGTATTTTTTGTGAAAACCTCCTGTTAATAAGATCATCCGTTTAAGTAGAATATCAAGACTTTCATGTTTTCCAACAGGTGTAATTGAAAGTTAGATCGGTGACATTTCATTTCGCTCCAGCTCGACATAATATGGACTAGCGAAAAGCCCATCTTGATAATACCAACTATTTAGGATGAGCAGTGATAGCAGCGCTTTCAAGCCAGCCACCATGATGTATGAGGGCATGTCTGATGAGCACAATTTCCATTCAGGATGAACATCATAACATATTCAGGACTAGTAGTGATAAGAGATCCAGCATGGATGGATTAGCACCATTTTTAATTAGGACCAACTGGACATCATAAGACGTCTTTTAATGACAATCCAGTGCTAATAAGAACATTTGCTGAGGAGCAGCAGAATACTTAAAGATGATCATGGCAGCCAAATTGGATGTCTTACAGGTGCCTTTTTCACTTAGATTTTTAGTGGGTTTGATGCCATTTTCACCATGATATGCTATCCATGGTGGCCAGTATATTTTGTGCAAGACAAGCCTGTGAAAACCCAGGGAAGAACCACCATCCCATGAGAATCTGCTTGCAATCTTTCACATATACCCACACTGACTGAGCATAGACACAAAACCCCTGCAGACAAAAGTGAGATGTCAGTAAAGGTGTCTTAAACCACTGTCAACTGGGCCCCTTTTCATTTAAGACCAGTTAGACATCATAAGGTCTTTTAGTGAATACTATGTACCAATATGATCATCTGTTTGGGAAGGGTAGTGATAACAAGTTTCTCAAGATTGTCATTATGGTATCCATACTGGATGTCTGAATAGTACCATTTTAATTTTGGACCAACAAGACATCATAAGAAGTCTTTTAGTGAAAACCTCGTGTTGACAAGACTATCTGTTATGTGGCTGTAGTGTAAATTAGCAGGATTCATTAGTTGGCCGCTGTGTCAGCCATATTCAATATCTGAGACCATTTTTATTTTGGATCAACCAGACCATGTGATAAATGTGTTTGCAAAGTTTTGTCACCAGTCCTCCCACTAGTTTAGATAAAGTAGCAAACTTGTGCTAACTGAAAACAGATGCTAGATAGTGTTCTTTTTTATGACTAGTAGAGTTAAAAATGGGAACATCTGATACAACTACTGTTATAACAGAACAAACTCTCTGGTCATAATACAAAATTGTACCAAGTTTCATGAAGGTATCTCCAAAAGCTCAAGATATATTAATGAAAAAGCTGACTCCAGTATACCTCCCCGAAAACTCTGTAAAAATAATTTATACAGCTGTTATGAACGTCATGTGTACAGGTGCATGAGTACTACATTAGAATCGACAGATATTAATTGATATATATGGATAATACTTTCAATACATAATTAGGAGAGACAAAGACCACAAAATACAAACCCACACTGAAGTGCAACAAAGGTCTTTTCTTGCTCATAATGAACAGGTAAAACCTGTTATAATGCGATGCTAGGGGTAAAAAATCAAAAAACATCGCGTTATAGGCGAGATTGCATTAACAAACGTTTTGAAAAACTTGCCCATAGAAGATGTGACTTGAAATTTCGATGTCATCAGTTTTAACTAACCCCATGATCATATATCGTTTGTTTTGTTTGCCAGGTTTCATCAGACATCAAATATACTTAAAGGAGACTAGAAATCAAAATTTTCCTTCTACGTATGTAATTCTCTACAGATTTTAATTCGACTGACATGTTTATAAATTAAATATCGTAAGCGGGTAGTGATTTTATTGCATGGAAGATACCACGATTCCGTAAATTGCCGAGTTTTTCCGAGTTTTAATGAGACGACAGATCACGTGGTACTGTGACGCAATACTAGCCAGTCCTCGAATACAAACATCAACATTGGCGAGCGAGGCAGACGGAAGGAGACCACATTTGGGGTGCACATTCAAAACTTGAATCTGCAGTCTGATATAATAGTTTATGTACTGTACTGGTCAGTGTTAAAAGAATTTTTTTAGGCATAGGCCCCGGGCAGGTGACTTAAATAAACTCAAGCCCTGACTGAAATTCCACAAGCCCGGACAGTTCATACCTGTCAACTCTCAAGCCGGGAGAAAAACCTCCTGATTTTTGGGGTATTTCCTCATCTACATCTCGATCTCGTAATATCTCTAAATTTTTCGCAGCGAAGTCCCGATAATTACATTATGTCTGTCAATTTTCATTTGTCAGAAGAAGAAAAAACCAACCCCAAACCGTTTATAAATAGATATAACGTATGCAATCCACAGTCTAAGCTGCCACACTGCAGACATCGTAGTGATATGACTGAAAAATTGTTAAAGCTACGTTAAAAATTCAAATCACACGCACACACGTCTAAATCCGGCACTGGACGAAATAATTAATATCACACAACATTTTTTTTCTTTTTTTTTTCTTCTTCAGTAAATAGAACGTGAAAATTAAACATTATTCAAGTAAATTTCAGATGTTTTTAAACAACTACAACAGTACTATAGTATAACAAAATTAAAAGAATACAATTGTCACCAATTAGCTTAAATGAATGATCACTGTGAAATTTTCTCTGCAAACAAAAATCGCATCTCCATTTCCGCCAAAGAAACTCGGCCAGTTAACACCTGACATTCCTCGACCGTATATGTAAAGTTTAATTACCATAATTAAATTAAAAGGAATAAAACAAAATATACCATGCAGTATATGTGGCCCTAAAGAACTAATTCTGAATAAATATTTTGTTCAGCAAACAGTGTTACATGCATTAAGACTTAAACCTGAAGTCCATGGCATCGTAAGTAACAACAAAATAGGCATCGAACAGGGTTTCTTTGAAGTATGTCCGAAGGGCAGTCCTTTTCACAAGATCAATGCAAGGATGGAATATGTTCATCAGTCACATCGGCTTTATTGTGATGTGATGTGATTTTGATTTTTAACGTAGCTTTAACAATTTTTCAGTCATATCGCTACGATGTCTGCAATGTGGCAATTTATAGTGATGTCTAGCACTGGGGCATCATGCCGCAGACATGTAGCATGATGTCCCACTCAGTCATATTATCCTGACACCAGGCCGACCAGTCCTAACACTAACCTCTTAATGCTGAACGCCAAGCGAGGCAGCTGTTAGTACCATTGTAAAAGTCTTTCGTATGACTCGGCCGGGGATCGAACCCACGACCTCCCGCATCCGAGGCGGACGCTCTAACCACTAGGCCACCGGAACGGTTACATCGGCTTTATTGTTTGCGTACTTAAATCAAAACTTTAGCTATTTTGCAATTTAGCCAGAGCTGACCAGAATATGCAAAATGGGCTTGTCCTGGGGGAATAATAAGGCGTATCACATGGAGAAAAGGTACGTCCCATGGGCGCTCGCACATTGGGGCAAGGGGTTGGGTCAATAGTACTCCCCCCCACCCAGTTTCTATTGTCAGCCATTTAATGTGAAACTTTGACCTCTTTTCTTTTAATCGCTGTTATTTAAACTGCCCAAGGAATAATTTTATATCAGTTCCAATCATTACAGATTTCCGTTTATACATACTACATGTATACAATGATTTTTTTTTAAAATTTGTAATTTTTATAAGATTACTGAAAATTGTGTTTTCTCGAAACACGACAGGTTTAGAATATTATTTTTGGCAAAGCCTCCATTTGATTAAAATCAAATCTAAATTTCACCTTGGACAGTAGTGATTTGATTTAGATTGTGCCGTGTTAAGGCATGCATGTCAACATCTTGAAAATACATTTACTAATTTCACCAGCGCGATCAAAGTTTCCTCAGGCAAACAATTTTTGTTTCGACAAGCCTGACGGGCACCTCATTTTGAATACAGGATGGGCCGGGACTAAAACCAGAGGGACCCAGGGTGTCGGGCTATCCGATTTATTTTTAGCACTGCTGGTGTAGATAAAAGATCTGTGAATTGATTGTTGCATTTTGTGGTCACTTACTCGGCCTTCTGCCTATTTTCGTAACTCGCACGTTCAACACTTTTCCCAGGATTTAAAATATTCAACGTTATGTCTGGAACAGAGCCAACTTTTTGTCTAAGCCTAGCATTTGCGTATCCTTGAGCTGCCATTTTTTCAGAATCCCTCTCGTAACAGTTCTTTGAGAAATGTAACGAGCACATAGGGCTGTATGGTGTTGCTTTGAAATCGACTCGTCTGTAATAATGTATCCATTCTTTCAGTATGCCTTTATCTTTCGGAAAAGAAAAAAAAATGTTGTCCACTGGCTTTTCTTAATGTTTTATTACACCCGTAAGCAACGCAAAACGGTATTGTCTTTTACTCTGGCAACTCCCACTTGGGCTGCTGGAGTCGCTACTATGACGTCACATCCCGAAAGTAACCGAATAGGCGCGGAAATTTTGCATACGAGGTCACGGAAATTCAGCTCCTAGAAGATAGGCCAATATTTTAATATTGGCATTTCGGTCGCAGATGATACTTCAGAATAAGGTTTACTGCTATAGTACCTTTATTATTATCCAACATTTCCATTGGTTTCTGGTCTCCTTTAAGTTCTGAATAATATACATGCCAATATGGAGGAAATGGTGCATGATGAAGTTAAGGCAACAGTAAACACAGTGCTGGGATTAAAAATCTGCTAGGGATACGAATAATCAGCTTTTCCAAGAGCATGTATTTAAATCTTAGAAAGAGGTCACCTTAAATTACAAAATGGAAGCCATGCTGCCATCGCAATATTAGTGGAATCACATTATAACGTGTTTTACCTGTACTTTTGTATGAAAGAATAATATATGAAAACAGATATACTTTATCAACCACATAATTATATACAGTCACTCAAACTGATACAATTTAAGTCACATTTCAAACATTATGTATGATGTATTCTACAAGTCGATGTAACAGTAAAGCATCCACATATAAAATTATTGAGAATTAACACCGACTTTTGATTAAATAAGCTATGACCATTTTCTATGCAGGCAGAAGTGTTTGATTCATGTGGTTTATGATTCTTATAGTGCAAATGTGTACTGAAACATTGAACTTTGTTCCATGCACACACACTTACACACACAATTACACACACACACACACACACACACACACAAAGCCAACTAGATAAATACAGGACCAGGAAAGAAAATACAAGACTGTCTTTTACATATTTATATTATTTAATGAACTTTCACAAAACTGACAAATGAAGCAAAACAAGAAAAAAACATAAATAAATCATTCAGTCATAATTTCAAAAAGATCTTAGGACATCCAATTCACACTGTATTTGCTTTGATATTTATCATATATCATGTGAGATTATGTATGTGATAAATCACTTATTTAATACAAAATGTATTGTTAAAAAAAAATGAGAAAAAAAAATGAAACTGTTCAACATTTGATGACCTGTAAAAGTAGAAGAATGTCTTCATGGTACAGCTAATAGCAATTATTTATCCTTTCAGCAAGCATACATGGATGCAATATTGCCATGCCAAGGGAATATGGGCTACACTCTGATCCAAGGAAGATATGCACGTATGTATTGCTTCTTCTAGCGTGTCTAATCAAAATGGTTATGCAAAGATGTCTTAGTTCATCAGATGCTTACCTATTTGCTATTTAACTTAATGAACTGCTGCTTGATTGGTTTCCTACTTACTAGCTTGCTTGCTAAATCGCTTCTTGATCACTTGCCTGATTTCCAGCTTGCTTATCAAACTGATGAGAGAATAGTTACAAAAGTGTACATGGTAATTTCTTGAAGAAAAAAAGTCACATGTGTAAAATATAATAAACTGAGTTTAGGAATAGAATAGTAGACTTCTATCTCAAAAGCTATGAGTATAATAAATGAGCAGATAATACTGAAACTAAGATAAATAAGAACTGAAAAGACGGTTTGGGAAAGTTTCAATACAATCACACCACAAAAACTTTCAATATTATCTAACTCTTTGCAATTACAAAAATATTTAAATCTGAAGGCCATGTAAGGTTGGAAAGGGTCAATTTTCTTTTGTCCATACCAATTTGGAAAATTCTGTTATACTCTCTTTCTCAAATCCACAATAAAACATGGCAAGCATAAGGAGAGACAGATTAAAAGACAGACACAATCAAGAAGCAAGATGACAGACTAAGACTGTATAAACAGGTTGACAGGTTTAGACATGATAGATAAACAGACTGACAGGTTTAAAATATATCTTTACCTTAATGGTCCATATCAAACAATTGAAAGGTCATTCTGGGCTAAGGAAGCTCTGGCATGTGAAATAATTAATACCCACAAATTAAACCAGTCATTATTGTACAGGTGTACTGACAATTACCATCCAATTAAACAAACTAAAATTGCACACTGTGCTTTTAACTGCAAAAATTAAACCACAAACCATCTTTCATCAGGCAAGCAGCTTACCATTATTACTTCCTAAAACCAAAAATGACACGCACTGCAACATATCACTAAATATGAACTTGACGATGTCATTAAAGAACATGCACTAGAAAAAATATACTCAAGCTTATTAATGACAGACAGACAGACATAGCTGTGAATACATGAACAATAAATAACAACATCAAAGCATTTCTTTGAGATACATGAACATTTTCATTGACTGCAAAACCTTCAACATTTATTCTTACAGCACACAAAAACACACGTTAAGGTAACTTGACAAAAAGGGATAATGTAACAATAATGACACAAATCATATGGAAAGTAACTTTGTTCCCATTCAAATGTTATATTGGCCATTGTTGTACAGGACTGGGGGTGGGGGTTTTGTGTTCATTTGAAAAAACTATTGCACAGGCTTTAAAAAACTTGTGCTTTTCATTTTTTGGTTGTTCATTTTTTTAAAATTATACTAATCCAATCTTTTCACAATTCATCCAACACAAGTGATGTCATCAAATGGTAAATGAGATAAAACATGGATTAAAAATAATCCAATGTTATAAGAAAACAATTCCTACCTTCCATTGTGAAAAAAAGCCCTTTAATTATTTCTCTGGAAATGTTTTTTTTGTACTGGCTATAGAGTGAAACTGAAATTTTACATACCTTGCTGCAAAAACAAAACTAAAGAACATTTGGATCAAAAAGTGTTTGTTTTTTTTTGTGTGTAAATGATTTTAAAGTAAAAATAAGTTTAAAATATGCATCAAAATAGGCAATAAAATTGGTGAAAAACAAGAGAAAAGCTAATACTGACATGGAAAAAAAAATACAGTTAATTGAATTTTCATTATCGGTATCAAATTTCATTCTTTTTCCAAAAACAACTCTTTGCTTGATATCTGTGTTCACAGATTGGGACAGGATTTATATAGTTTCCATGGAAGGATCAATCTTTTTCATTGAGTCCTTAAATTTCTGGTTTGTAGCAACCATGAAATAAAAAAATGACAATACCCCATGAAATAATAAATTCACGGTACACTGAGAATATTTGCTCTATTCAAATGAGAACTATGAAATTATCTGGATATGATCATTGACAAAATAAAACAGAATAGCCTTTGAGCAATTACAATTTTGAAATAACATCACCTAACTATGGTCCCAATGGATTTACATTCAGAGAAGTCAAATTTACATTGGAATTATCCTTAAAGAAAATAATTTTCCATACATGAACTTGTATTTCACAAACAAAAACTGTATAAAAAAAGCATGAAAATAAACATATATAAGGTAGAATAAATTACAGGCTTATTACAGCTTAAACACGAGTATAAAAAATGAATGACACTTAAGTGCAACTGATATGATTGATCACATAGCTCTCTGCAAATATAAAACAATGCTCAAGCATAAACATTAAGACAAAATCAGAACAAGAGTCCCTAAAAGGGACTGACACTCTACTGGCTCAAAAGAATTTCCTGGAATTCAAGACTGGGCCATTTTATTTATTCCTTTTAACTGCAGAGTGATGAAACCCTCTTTGATATTTTTCAGCAATACAATGTTAAAATTAGCTGCTGTAAGGGACATACTGGATGTCAGCTTGGCACCATTTCATTTAGGACCAACAAGGCATCGTAAGAAATCTTCTTTCGGAAACTCCTTGTTGAGATAATTTTTTGTTTGTTTTGAGCAATGATAACAAGCCTTTCAAGACTGAGGCCATGGTGGTCATACTGATCAAGAGGTTGGCATCGTTTTTATTGAGTACCAACTAGACAATATAAGAAGTGTTTTGGTGAAAACACAATGTCAATATGACCAGCCATCAAGAAGTAGTGATATCAAGATTTTCCAGATGGCCATTGCGGCAGTCATGTTAGATCTTGTATTGGCACCATTTTCATTTACAAACAACTAGACATCATAAGAAGTCTTTCAGTGAAAACCCGATTCTGAAATGACCATTCAGTCAGACGAAATAGTGATAAAATTTTCAACATGACCACTAGCAGAAAGACATACTGAAATGTCCAAATGGTACTGTAATGACCAACTAGACATCATAAGAAACTGTTTAGCAAAAACATATGTTGATGTGACCATCCACCGTGGTGGGCATAAGATTGACACCATTTTCAATCTGGACTAACTAGATATCGTAAGAAGTCTTCTGGGGAAACCCTCATATTACTTTTCATTCTAAATGATTTATATCAATAACAAGATTTTCTAAGTAGCCACATCAGAAAATCAGATCAGCACCATTTCCTTTAGGAAGAA
The DNA here is from genome assembly GCA_028554795.2 of Sinohyriopsis cumingii. Taxonomy (NCBI): domain Eukaryota; kingdom Metazoa; phylum Mollusca; class Bivalvia; order Unionida; family Unionidae; genus Sinohyriopsis; species Sinohyriopsis cumingii. Next base: position 37,651,142 of record CM068827.1, read on the forward strand.
CTAGATATCAAAACAAATCTTCAGGTAAAAATCCCACATCAGTACGACTTTCCAATCTGGAGTAGTACCAATACATTTTTTTTCAAGATGGCCACTGCAGTGGCCATGTTGAACATCAGATTGGCCCCATTTTTATTTAGGACCAAACAGACATCGTAAGAAGTTATTTTGATATGATCGTACATTCAGGAGAGGTAGTGATAACAAGATGGCCACTGTGGTGGCCCTACTACATGTCCGTGAGGCATCGTTTTCATTCAGGACCAACTTGATCATGGGGTGAGTCTGCATGTAAAGCTTCATGGCAACTGTCCAAGTAGTTTGGGAAAATAAGCAATAACAAATTTGTGCTAAGTGACGGACATACAACGGACAACAGACCATGGTCATAAGCTCTTCTGGTCTTTGACAAATTAAGCTAAAAACTATTTATGCAAAGCAAAGACAAGAACTTTCTTAAATGTGCAGGAGTAGGTGAGAAATTTTCTACTTTTAAATAAGTGAAAAAAGGATATATTTTTGTTAAAATATGCCTGCAACAGTGGAATGCTGGTAAATATTTCTACAGGTAACCCCAACTCAATAACCTACTAAATTTGGAAACATGAAGCAATATCTCATCAGGGCTGCATTCAATAAGAAAAACCTTCTGCACTATTAGAGTAGAAAATAGCCATCACAACACAAATTTATCAAATAGCCTATTAAGTTTAAGAACTTAACACAATATCATACAAGTCATAAAAAATTTCATAAACCTTTTATTTCCTTTAATCTGAGACAAAAATGTGGCTTGTTTACTTTATCTAAATTTAGAAAACTTAGATTTCACCCTAAACAAACAGCTCTGAATCATTTGGACTTGCTGTTTAAAGAATATAAATGATACACACAATCCACAGTCAACCCGTATGTTGGTCATAATAAAAGGTCTTTAAAATCATCATTGCTAGTAAACTTAAGTAATTATGTGGAATCATAGCTGCTTAGTTTTCTGCAACATAAATGCCCTTACTAAGCAAACATTTTTGCCTGTGTTATCATAAATAAGCTTGGAATAACTAATAGCCAAATCTTTCAATTTTTTCTTAGTTAATGCTGTTTAGTTTTACTATCAGATATACTTATAAAATCACAACTCAAGATATTAGTGCCCTTTTGTTTGAATCAGTTCAATTAGCTTCACAGTAAACATTTTTGTAAAAAATCACATTTATAAAGCCTTTTGTATTCATATATTTCTTCTAGTTATCAGCTACAAAAAAAATCTTCTATTTAAAAAGCTCCTAAAAGAGATTTTTCAGGAAATCTTGAAATATTCCTGTGCTGCTGTCCAGTGTTGTACAGGAAACCTAGATGAAAGCATCATTCTTACATCTCCTCCTTCCTTGTCTTTGTTATCTGGAAATGAAAAAGAAATCTAGTTAAAGTATGGTCTCATAGTCAGGAAATGCTTATCTTCTAAAATTCTGATCCCATTCCATTGTCCTAAGATATATTATAATCACAAAATTGTGCAGATTTTGTAATTATTTGTAATTCTACATAAACGCCAAGCTTCAATTCAACTGAGCAATTCTATGTAAAAATTTTATTTTTAAGTTTCTAGTTCGAGTTCAAATTTTGTGTTCAGGCAGTTTTGTGACTACAGAACTAGATCCCATAGGCATCAAACAGTCTTAGCACAAAAATGAACTCATGCTCCAATTGCATATTTAATTTAAAAAAATCTTCAATAACTTTGCTTCAAGTGAGGTTTTAAATGGAAACTTATGAGGTTATCTTATTATAAGTATCCCTATGTACATACAAAATTTTAAAATTCTATAAAGGGGTGAAGTATGTTTTTGAATTTTGGACATGTGAATGCGAGTTGAATTTCTGTGCTGAGACAGCTGAATGACAACAATTTATGTTTTCCTGCATATGATGCAAAGGCAACATTGGGTCAACACTGTCTGTACTGGATTTAGGTAATTATTGAGTCAATGTGACATAAAGCAGAATTATTTCTGAGTGGGATGACCTCTGATCAAATACCAAAATGAGAGCAAGGAGATTTTTTTCTTTAACTCTTTGCAACACCTGAAAATAATATCCCAGAAGCATATCTATTTTGCTATAATAACTCGTTTGTTCTGTTATTTCCCTGAGCTATTGGAAAATCTTTTTTTTAAAACCAATGATTAAGTTTCTGTCCAAAGAAAAAATGTAAAAAATAAATAGTTTCATGTTTGCATTCTCCCCAAAACGAATGTGTTCACTCTGCAATGAGTCACCAAGTTATGCCACAAATTCTACCATTATATTACTATGGAAAGATTTCAGTTCCAATGGATGTATCTCCAATGGAAAAAGTCACCTGCCTTCTTCCTACTCAACCTTCATTAGAACTTTTAATGATGGAAATAATAAATGATTACATGTTATAACTATGCCAACAGAAACAGGATTTAGCATGCATTATGTTAATATTACTGGTTACTCATAATCTCTTGCCATTTTTATTTTAAAACACAGGGGCCACCAGAAATAATTTAATTTCCATTTAATTAATTTATCTCATTAATTTATGATAATTTAAAATACTCTAATTCAAACAGACTCGTGATACTCTTGGTATACATACATCAAGCAAGAGTTACACAAAGGTTTACACAAAAGAATGTAATACTAAAATTGGGATTAATATAATCTGGTCAAGTTCATGATCGGTCTACAGATAACTTTCATTATAATATTCACTAATGTCTAGTTCATTGCATACAAGTTGTGTATATGCACCTTGTGTGCTTGATATAGATGTGACAGCTCACCTACACAATCAGGCATGGTGCATATAGAACAATATCTACTTCTGGGAGTGTGTGAGTGTGTGATATAGATTTTTAATGTAGCTTTAAAAACAATTCAGTCATATATCGCTACAATATCTGCAGTGTGGCAATTTATAGTGATGTCTAGCAATGTGGTATCATGCCACAGACATGTAGCATCATGTCCCACCCAGTAACATTATCCTGACACCAGGCCGACCAGTCCTAACACTAACCTCTTAATGCTGAGTGCCTAGTGAGGCAGCTGTCTGTACCATTTTTATAAGTCTCTGCTATGACTTGGATGGGGTTCGAACCTGGAACCTCCTGCATCCGAGGCAGATGCTCTAACCACTTGGCCACCGGAGTGGTCTTACTTCTGTGTGAACGTTGTCTAATGAATATTCAGGTGAAAGGTCAAACAGGTTACTCTAGCCGATCACAATGCTTTTGCTTTTGTTTTTATTTTCAACTAATTAATCACAATCTATAAAGCTGGAACTGATTTTTGGTTTGGAATCCAAAAACTTGCAAACCATGCAGTTGCAATACAACAAATGAATGACACAGTTTGGTAAATCGGTGTGCAATTTTATACACACCAAAGTACAGAATATTGGAAACAATAAATTGTATAGTTGTTAATCATACTCTTGCCAAGTGTAGAGTCTGGTTGAATGCAGCTAGATCCAGATGTGGCTTGTAATAATTTCATTAGAATTATATTGTAGTAATCTTTAAAATGTGTCTTTTCTGTGTATAAAATGTGTTTCAGTGGAATAGCCTTATCATATACTGTGAGGGCCTGAATAATTATGCTAAATTATCATACAGACACAATAAATGTTCAATAACATACCCTTTTTTCCTGTTGGTGCTGATGGTATTTTAATCAGCTGAGCCTCGAGTTGTTTCTCCTTGGAATGAAAAACAGAAATTTTAATACAAAAAAATATAATTCCAATTTATATTTATATTATGTTGAAAGCAACTTTTACATATAAACAAGCCCATAATAAACAAGATATTTGCTACATTTCAAAACAGATCAAATAGAAGGAAAAACTAACTTCTTGGGGGTCATGGCAAACTCCTTGTACATGTTATCTTCCCAAGACAATTATTATACCTGCCTTGATGAAGCTTATCTAAAATAAACTAAAAATTTGCCTAATTTTTCATATGGATGTGTAACCATTTAAAATTTATGCATCTATTCCATATACCATATAATAATTAAGTTTCTCGTACTCTTTCACGGTTTCTATAGCTCCATTAACTCATGTCATGGACATTTGATGGATTTTCATCACTTGTTTCAAGAATATGTTTGTTTCAGGAAATATAAACTTTTACCTAGTTCAACTGTGCTTAAATCTGTATAACTTGTACCAGGTATGTCAACATCAGTACAAGAAAAAGACACAAAACTAACAAATTCCCTGGTGATTCGAAGAAAATAAAATATATTCCAATAATGAATTCAGGAAGGTTTTGGCAAAATTCAGGTTTCTGTATAACCCAAGCACTGATCTAGATTAAATGAAGACAAAATCCACAGTTTTGAAAGTACTGTTAAAACCTAAAAATGCAATAGCTTTTCAAGGCTGTACAAACTAAGCTATTTCTCAAATTATAAAAAATAAACTTAGTTTAAAAAAAGGTATGCTTTGGCATTAACCCTGAACTACCTTGGAAAGCTATATTTTCATTTGAGATTACTAAAGAAATTTTTGTCTACAAAGCTCACCTTACAAAAACAGGGACATGATGATGAATGGAAAATTGTGTGTCTGCCTATAAATTCACAGCCTTCTTTACCCCAAGTACAAACCATCCACAAAGTTAGGTCAGGTTTGAGATGTATAATTAATTTGCTGAAACCATTTTTATTCTTTCAGCCATAGTGTCCCTGACCTATGAACTGATAGGTTTCTTCCTTATCTCAAAGTCAAGCATCCCTTAAATTTTTGTCTAGGTATGTGATGTTGAACTCATGTTGTATAGAAACCATTTATCTTCTTTCAACCATAGTAAAATCCATTTTTCTTATTTGTACCACAGCAAATTTGACCTTTGGGCTTCTGTCCCCTAAACTAATAGGTTCCTTCTTTACCCCAAGTGTAAACCAAGCACTACGTTTGGCCCAGGATTGTTATTGTTAGGAAACCATTTGTCTTTTTATCAGTTTTAGTTACCTTGACCTTTGACCCCAGGCATAGTGACCTTAACCTTTGAACACAAACTATTCCTAGTAACAGGCTACATATACATAGCCATAGGCTTTGAGGGATGAAATCCCTCCAGGCCAAAGGAAAACCCAATCATCTCCAAAAGGTGCTTATCTAAAATTCATAAAACATATTTACTGTATATATTGGGATAAGATAGACGATTTTTCTCCCTCTTCTATAACTTATGGTTATATTTGATATGTCCCAAATCTTACAGAAATGAAACATATTGTTTAGAATTTGCCACCCCTCCACCCGTCATGTCACAATAAAATAAACAGAATGTCAATTTGATAATATATTGAAACTAGCCTTGTATTGTTCTCAATTATTTATATTCATTTATTGTTCTTCATAATCAATTTATGTGCAAAAGACACAAACTTATTCAATATCCGCATTCCACATAGTCCTGTGATGTTACATATACATCCATTGTGAATATTGCTTATATTGACAAAAAACTTAGACATATTGTTCATTTATGTGAAGAGAAGTTCTATAAACAAATCATGTTTGTTTGTCCTTATGGGTTTCAATATGTTACCAAACTGAAACTGGATCAAACAAAACAAACAGACCGAGACAGAAATAACCGATTGCATTAATGTGCCAGATATTCAATGTGTTATTTCCAATAATTTCATTAGAATTATATTGTAGTAATCTTTAAATACAAAAATATTTCACAAATAAAAATTATTTTTAAATATATTCTTTGCAAATGCAAATGACATGAACTTTGCTATCATGGGTGACAAAAAGTATTCTTAAAGATGATTTATGCTATATGTTATTGTAACCTGCAGACATCAATGCCCACTTTTATCAATTATGATAACAAAGTGGCAAACCACAGAAGCTTGGGCAGTGAATAAAAACACTGGGAGAGAAGAATAAATCCATTGTTTCGGTTTACGCTATCAAATAATGGTTATTTTATTTACATCGCAAGCCAAACTTCAAAGCTGACTTTTTATTCTTTTAAGTATGCTGATTTTTTCAAATACAAAATTAGGCTGATCTAGGGAGCTGACCCTGGTTTCTTTTACTGGGATTCACAGGGATTTCACAATTAAACTGAAACAATGGAAAACTTAGGGTTCTGTAAGTGACACTTTCAGCATACATTCTGTTAAATCTATTAAAGCATATGTCATAACTGAAAAGGTGTCAGTTGTGTGGCATGATCAAAGGAAGTTTAACTGTCAACTGAATAGATGACTGATTGGTCTTAAACAAGCATCAAATTCATGGCTTGATCTAAGGATTGGGAAAACAAAGTGAGTGCTGCCATTATAAGCTAAGGGCTTTGTGCTGGCAAGTAACTAAGGAAATATTACTTGTGAATTAGACCTAGTGTACGAAAAAGACAAATTTAAATCAAAATCTTTTTCGCATCAAACACAAACAGTATACAGCAAAATACAAAATATACAAATATAAGTTTTTTCAGACTTGCATGAAAATGGAAGCAATACACTTTCTAATAAATACCTGATAGTAAACAATGTTGATGGGCACATCACTCTGCAGCAAGTAATATTTAATGTTTTTCAATTACTAAAATCCCCAAAAATGAATATACTAGTATTGTGTAATTAATATTATAATGAAAGAGATAAATGCAGTGCATACCATAATCAATATGCATTTCTGGCTGGCAGTAGCTGCATAAAAATATCTGAATTTACAGTATTCTGTACATACTGCAAAACCATATTGCACCGAGATTTACAAAATTCTGTTCTTCAAAAGTTTGCAGTTAGGAAAAATTGTGAAAATAAACACTATTTTTTAAAATATTATTTCTTTATTTTAACATAATTTAAGTTTGAGTGTATTTTGGACAGGCAAGTTTCACATAATTTCATTTTTGAATCCTTCAACTGATACCCTTTATTAATCAAAACGTGTTCCTAAATTTATGACTCAAAAAAAAGTCTGCCCCACAACACACAGTGCTCATAAACGAACGTTTGAATTAATTTATGGCGTCCCAAGATATACAGTAGATTAAATAAAATCTCAGGGTCAAGCCTGCTATGTGAAGTTGGCATTTACCTCAATAAAGTTGGAGAGAAGTGTACAGCTTAGTTCCTGCTCCAAAATGAGCCTGTTTGCCTGGTTGTTATAGCAACAGGAGATCAGTGTTGGGAAAAGAACAATTGTGAGGCGGGGGTCACTAAAGTACTGGAATGGGAGGGAACACAGTTGTTGTAGAACAGTTGGTGCCTGTCCTGACTGAATCACAACCTGAAAAATAAAATAAAGATAACAATAACTCTGCAATTCTCCTCACAAAATATAAAAGTCTGGGCTGAATTCTTTCAACAAAAATCTTAAATGGAACTTCAAAATGTCAAACAGCTCAAATGATCACAAATACGTTATCAAAATCAGACTAAATGTCTATAATTTGTCCAACATCTTAATACTTTGAAAACATTTATGCTTTCTTGAAAGTATATTTGACTGAGCTCACTATAAATGTTCTGGTATTTGGGCAAGAATGTCAACTTAATGTCTTTTGAAATGTGAAACTGTACTTCTGTTTTATGAGATTATATAACTGTCGGTGTTAAGACAGTGCAGTATGCTTGGTGAATGCATATTTAATTATTATTTATGTAATGCTCTGACATGAAGGCTATACAGGTAAAGCTGGAGAATTTTCATGGAAAACATAACTATGTGCTATGGTAAATACCCAAGACCCCAAAACATGGATTTCACTCACCTGATTGTCAGCATTCATAACAGTGAAATATCCGACACAGAGAACAACCTCATGAAGAAGTTCCTCCGATTGGTGATGGGAACAGTACCATATCAAGTAGCTTGCAATGTGACGAAACTCAAGTGACACACCTTCATCTCCAAGGGTTTTCTAAGAAAATATAAAGTTCACCTGAAGTTCATGATGGGACTATCTTTACATTTTTCTTCTTCTCCTGTTGTGCAAACATATACTAAACTACAGTCCACCCTTCAGCCTTTCCCATCTGATTAAGAAACTCCAACATAAGATCAATACAAACCTAACAAATTTAATTCTACTTGATAATCATTGTATTACATCTGTTTGTGCTGTTGCATTAAAGCAATAGCTACATAAAAGAAGCAAGATAAAATTAAAAAGACTTTAAAATTCAATATTAAGAAACCTAATAATGTTACACTTATAACGAAGCAAGAGGTTCTAGCTGACCCTAGGTCACTCACTTGGCAGATATCTGCTTCAGTAGCCAAATGCAGGAGCAGTTGGTCAAGAAATCTTGGTCAGTATAATGCTTTCCAAATAGATTTCTTCTAATAATGTTGATTTCACATATGCAGAAAACAGCTGTTTCACGGAGTCTCAAGTTGTTAGTACCATCATCCCTATCTGTAGGCACATCTGTGTCACTTTGTACGATTCTAAAAGCCCTTCATGCAAGTATGCTTTAAGTTAATTTTGGTCATATTCTGTTCAGTGGGTTTAGAAGAAACTGTTGAAAGGCTTTTCCATTTTTATTAAGAGCAGCCGTATTAGATGGCAAATTGAGAGATTCTATCAAATTAAAAGCAGTTCATGCCAGGATGCTTACTTTAAAATCTGAATTCTGTTCTGCAGTTTCTGAAAACTTGCTTAAAGATTTATATTGTTATCAATGATGGCCATATTTGATGGCAAATAAACATCTTTTGAACTTGAACACCCTTCATGCCAGAATGTTTTCTGTCAAATTTAGTCAAATTCTGAAATGTATTTAAAACAGTGTTTAACTGACGTTTTTACTCCCAGTAATAACAGCCATATATGATGGCAATTAGTCATCATTTTGTAGACAACTGAAAACCCTGTAAGACACGCTCATGTTCATTTGATGGCAATTCGTCATTATTTTGTAGACAACTGAAAACCCTATAAGCCATGCTCATGTACATTTGATGGCAATTAGTCATCATTTTGTAGACAACTGAAAACCCTATAAGCCATGATCATGTCCATTTGATGGCAATCAGTCATCATTTTGTAGACAACTGAATACCCTATAAGCCACGCTCATGTCCATTTGATGGCAATTAGTCATCATTTTGTAGACAAATGAAAACCGTATAAGCCACGCTCATGTCCATCTGATGTCAATTAGTCATCATTTTGTAGACAACTGAATACCCTATAAGCCACGCTCATGTCCATTTGATGGCAATCAGTCATCATTTTGTAGACAAATGAAAACCCTATAAGCCTTGATCATGTCCATTTGATGGCAATTAGTCATCATTTTGTAGACAACTGAATACCCTATAAGCCACGCTCATGTCCATTTGATGGCAATCAGTCATCATTTTGTAGACAAATGAAAACCCTATAAGTCTTGATCATGTCCATTTGATGGCAATTAGTCATCATTTTGTAGACAACTGAATACCCTATAAGCCACGTTCATGTCCATTTGATGGCAATCAGTCATCATTTTGTAGACAACTGAATACCCTGTAAGCCACGCTCATGTCCATTTGATGACAATTAGTCATCATTTTGTAGACAACTGAAAACCCTGTAAGCCATGCTCATGTCCATTTGATGGCAATCAGTCATCATTTTGTAGATAACTGAATACCCTATAAGCCACGCTCATGTCCATTTGATGGCAATCAGTCATCCTTTTGTAGACAACTGAATACCCTGTAAGCCACGCTCATGTCCATTTGATGACAATTAGTCATCATTTTGTAGACAACTGAAAACCCTGTAAGCCATGCTCATGTCCATTTGATGTCAATTAGTCATCATTTTGTAGACAACTGAATACCCTATAAGCCATGCTCATGTCCATTTGATGGCAAGTAGTCATCATTTTGTAGACAAATGAAAACCGTATAAGCCACGCTCATGTCCATCTGATGTCAATTAGTCATTATTTTGTAGACAACTGAATACCCTATAAGCCTTGATCATGTCCATTTGATGGCAATTAGTCATCATTTTGTAGACAACTGAATACCCTGTAAGCCATGCTCATGTCCATCTGATGTCAATTAGTCATTATTTTGTAGACAACTGAATACCCTATAAGCCTTGATCATGTCCATTTGATGGCAATCAGTCATCATTTTGTAGATAACTGAAAACCCTGTAAGCCATGATCATATCCATTTGATGGCAATTAGTCATCATTTTGTAGACAACTGAAAACCCTATAAGCCACGCTCATGTCCATTTGATGGCAATTAGTCATCATTTTGTAGACAACTGAAAACCCTATAAGCCTTGATCATGTCCATTTGATGGCAATCAGTCATCATTTTGTAGACAACTGAATACCCTATAAGCCATGATCATGTCCATTTGATGGCAATTAGTCATCATTTTGTAGACAATTGAAAACCCTATAAGCCTTGATCATGTCCATTTGATGGCAATCAGTCATCATTTTGTAGACAACTGAAAACTCTATAAGCCTTGATCATGTCCATTTTGATTAAATTCGAATGAGTTGTTTTTGCAACCTCATTTAAACATTTTTAGCAACAGTGGCCGTATCTGATGGCATATTGGCATCATTTGTATAAATCTGAAAGGTCTCCATTCAAACATGGCATATTGGCATCATTTGTATAAATCTCAAAGGTCTCCATTCAAACATGCTCTATGTCAAATGAAAAGAAGAACAGGTACCTTTCTGAAGCATAATAGGTTATGACTTCTTAGCTTTTGAACTTATCACAAGGCGTTCAGCAGATGAATTACTTCTCTACACGAGTCATATGATCAACTAAATGTTGACCCTATGACAAAACCCTTCTGTACAATGGTGTTAGTTTCAATCTGGAATCACAATTCAACCCCCTCCATGATTTCAATAGCTTTTCTTATTTTCCTCCTCAGGGTATTATTCTCTCTACCGAGTTCTCTGATGTTATCCCAATAACTAATATGCCCTGCTTACAGAAGGGTTTTATCACATGGTCAACATTTGGTTGCTCAAGTGACTCGTGTCCAAAAGTCATTCTTCTGATGAAGGCCTTGTGATAAGGGTTGAAAGCTAAGGACTGATAATCTATTATGCTACAGAAAGGTATCTGTTCTTAGATTCATTGACTTCAAATGGCTGTATTAGGTAATAATATTCATTCTAGATTTCTGTCAAATATTGTCTAATTTGTTTAGCAGTATTTAAAGAGGTCAATTCAAGTTTTTTTTAAATTTTTAGTAATGTTGGTCATATCTGATGGCAAATCAGCATAAATTGGATAAATCTGAAAGTCCTTTATGCCTGGGTGCTTTCTATCAAATTTGGTCACAATCTGTTTCACCATTTTTGGAAAAAGTATGTTTTTTGTTCCATTTTCAACAACAGCATAATGGCTGATCTGCATATTTTGTAAAAATGTCAAAGATCTAAATACAACGAAGCTGTCTGGCAAGTTCCAGTGAAATAGGCTGAATGTTCTTTTTGAGATGATACTGATAAAAGGTAATTGTTGACAAATATGTGACACACAACAGATGATGCTTGGTGGATGCAGGGACATATGATATGCTTACTTGGCCTTATGACTGAATTGGCCCTAAAACAAAAGGGTGCTCAGTACAACTCAATAAAATATTACTGTATAAAACATAAACCACTATATATACTTGCCTATAAGTCAAAACAAATTGCAAACTGCATAGACCAGCTCTGCTGTTGCATAATGGACTTAGTTTATAAGACAGTATATATGGTAACTGTTAAAAGAATTTAGCTTTAAAGAAATAATGAGACAACAAATACAAATCTTCATTCCAGATAGCCATTACAAGTTCAAACATATGGAGAAACTTTCCCTTGAGGAAGAGAATGTCAAACAAGAACAGTGTTCCTTTAATGTACATTTCTTATAAACATTTAGGTCTTCCTTTTTTAATACAAAATGTCCTTTGAGTTCAACTACTGCATATACTTGCTTAAAAGATGATACCAACAACAACCTGCACTGGCCCAGATCTGCTGTTTGCATAATGTGTCGGTAGATCTGGACCTGTGCAGTCTGTTAGGAGTAATCAGTAGAATGACCAGTTTGTTAGGTGTAGAACAAACAAAACAGACCCTGATCTGAAGGTACATGATACGACAGCTTAGGATCTTTGTTGTTTGCAGTTTGACTCAACTTATAATTGAGTATATAGGCCAAGTTTTCATTAAATCTTGATTTAGTACACATGCAAATACACTGTGTGTATGAAAGTATTTCCTACATTTTAGATACAGCCGATTGAGAGTCACCGTGAGACAACTGTGCCTTACCTGTAACATATCTATATCCAATAATGCCATGTGGTTAAGCATTCGCAAGCCTGTTGTAGCAACTCCTATTGTGTGAGCTGGGAACTCCGGTGGTGTAGCATCTCCACGACTAGGTGTCCCCGAATGCAACAACATGCCATAGAGTAGGGACACAATTCCCACTAATTCAGTAACCTCAAAAGTTGAAATCAGCTGGGTTGGATCTTCCATTTTTTTCTTCTGAAATATGCTACTTTTTCTGAAAGTGTAAATTAAAAAAATACCAATGCAGCTTTTTAACTACAGCCTCAACAAGGTTGGATAAATCTAAATGCTTTCTACATCCTAAGAAATTAGTTCCATGTGAATCTACAAAAGTGCATATATAATCTAAATGTATGTTCTTGGTCATCAAAAAAATCAAGCTTTACTTGCTCAGCACAATTTTTAAATCAGTTTTGTGCTCCAGCACAAAGCATATGTAGCCCATTACAATAATGGAGTATGAATAGATTTGTAAGCCCACCGCAGGAGAGTAAGGAATGATTGTTAAGCCAATTACAAGAGTGGAGTTATAAATGATTTTAAGCCCTTTACAGCAGTGGAGTAAGGAGTGATTGTTAAGCCCATTACAGAAGTGGAGTATGGAATGATTGTTATGCCCTTTACAGGAGTGGAGTTAAGAACGATTTTCAGCCCACTGCAGGAGTGGAGTAGGGAGTGCTTATTAATCCCACCACAGAAGAGGAATTGGGAATGATTTTAAGCCCACTACAGCAGTGGAGTAAGGAAAGATTGTACAAAGAGAGAGGAAATCACAGCAGAGAAACATTATTCAAGGAATCACATTTCTCTGAATTTTTCACTTTCAAGAAAGGGAATTTGTGGTTAGATTCTATGAAGCCATCCACAAACTATATGAAGGTACATGGCTGATAATTGATATTTTTGTCCAAAAAGATTTATCTTCCATCACTTACTGACCTTGACTTTTGATATTTTAACTCCAAAATTGATTGTATTCCTTCTTACACCAAGTGCAAATCATCCATAAAGTATGGTCCTGGTATATGATGTCAAATTAATGTCACTGTGAGGAAACAATTTTAATTCATCCAGTTAAATGACCTTGACCTTTAACATTTTGATCCTGAAATTGATAGGTCTTATCCCAAGTTTGGTAACTGTAGATAGTGGACAAGTCAAGTTATTGTATGGAAGGAAATTGGTAACAGATAGATTGACAGATAGAAGGACATCATCATCACATAATATGCTCGGCCTTATGGTGGCCACATAAAATGACTGACAATGTTTCAGTCAATCTTGAAAATTAATCTTTTTACTCTTGCAGGAAATTCAGTGCAGCATGTTCTGGATTTGTGCTGGTCTGATCAACATGCTGCAGGACATAACTCACAAAAAGCAGAGTGAAAAAGCAAGAGAACAAGTTGAAACAATATTTGGCATTATTTGCTTTGTCAATTCATGAGCATTTAGCCAATGCAAATCTAGCTTGTGCACAAATTTATGTGTCTTTGGAAGCAAGGTTATGGAGATGGAGAAAGTACCTAACTATAAATTAACTAAGATGTTTTTTGCTAATAATCACTGACGGTCAGATAAAACCAGTTCCAGTAATGCTCTCTTTGTTGCTATTTACCTACAAGTGACACATATTTCATGAGAAAATTTGTATTCTATGGCAGTGATAATAGTGTATATTGATTTTGAATAAAATCACAACCATCAAAATATTAGCCTCCACCTCCCCCCAATGAAAGTAATATTTATTACCTTGTCAATATTTCATTTCGCACCATCAGGGTGACTTAAAGTATTACAGATGATTGATGTTCAATCAAATATCTGATTTTTTATTATCAAATTATACATCAATACTGCTTTTCAAGATAGGATTACAGTACATTTATTTTTTTTAAAAGTAAATTAGTTACAGAGTATAATAGTCTTATGTTAGAAGTTTAAACAATCATTTTATAATTTTACACATTTTGAAAAATTGGTGAAATAAATTTATTCACACAGCCACTTTAACTCAATAATACCAATGTATTAATCTAGAAAGACCAGACTAATATTGTCTGTTCAAAACTTATAGAATGAAATGTGCAGAACTAGCCTGTGTCATTTCTCATAAACCATCTTATTCCAAAGCAGGTGTATATGGCATTTGATGGTTTCTCAAATTGTGCCATTTTTTGTTCATCTGAGAAATTTTATTGTGTAATACAATCATCCAAAATGACAAGGGATTGACTAATTTACTTACGAATTTTGTCATTCAATCACGCTGGTATCTAACACCCATTTTCTTTCTCCACAAAGATGAAAGCTTTGGAATTTACTAAGCTAATGGTCTACGCTTCTATGATTTCTGGAAATTTCTCAAATGTTACACCTAATGTGCCTTATGAGAATTAAATGAGAATAACATGTGATTCAATTATTGTGGCTTTCTCAGATTGCGACCTGAGGCTATCTTCTTTTTCTATGAAATTCAATAAAGAATTCTGATTTTGTATAATTTCCTGTTTGATAAGACAGAATGAACCCCATATGGTCAATTTTTTTCCACTGGCTGATCCAATTATAAATCCTTGCAGTGTTATTAATTGTGACAGAAAGGATGCATCTCTGAATTGGGTACAAAGTTGGGTACAACAATGAGTAATTAGGAAAGCCATATTGGTTGGAAACAAACAAATTTGAAGGCAAGGAAATCATATTAGAGACATATACTCAAGACTAATATTACATTTTTATGATTGTTGTTTGATAACTGTAATCAAAGAAGAGACAAGGTGTCTTGTGGTGTTTTAAGGCAGAGCAATGGGTTATTTAGTACAGATGCAAGAGAAGTAAAGCACTTTTTTTGTTCTTGTGGACTTAACACCATTTTTTAGCACAGGACTTAACACCATTTTTTAGCACAGGACTTAACACCATTTTGTAGCACAGGACTTAACACCATTGTTTAGCAAAAGATAGCCTATACATGGTGGCCAGTATATCAGGTGGAGGAAGAGCCAAGAAAAGTGCCTTGGTCAAGGACACACCATGGCAACCAACCTGGACTAATTTGATTGGTGAATTTAATCCTGCACTGTTTTGAATGTGAATCAAACATGCTAACCAAATCGACACTGAAGCTCAAGCTTCCTTGAGTCACCTTTTACAAGAAGCTGGAGGCTGCATGAGACCTATTCTACATCTCCAGTAGACAGGGAAAAAAACATTCAAATAATTCTTTGTTATCATTTCACTAATCATTGGAAATGTCATACAACTATAAACTTAAAACATGTACAGACATTTCTTTTTTTATTGCTAGTACACATTTTCAATTAAACATAATACATGTACATTTTAAATATTCTATTTTCTTATTGCCATTATTGCAACAGCCAGGAAAGAATTATGAAAACTGTAAAATTTCTGATTTACATGCTGCTGCAAGAATGCAGCTTCACCGTTTAAACCTGATGAAAGTTTCTTTAATACATGCATTCACAAGTCTGAAAAATGTAAGCCATCATAAAATAGACAAATATTTCATAATAAATGTGACATCACTAGGAAACATCTGAAGTTAATGAGAATTTTGTGTACTTCATATTACACGTCAACAGGTTCATTCAATGAATATTCCGATCACAATTCCTTTGAACAAAATTATTTTCTTTTGAAAAACATGTTTGTCAACAGAACAGTTGAAAAATACACTTTTATGAAAAAAAGGGCATCATTTCTCGTTTATATGCCACCAAATTTTTTTTTACTCTTTTGGGTTTAACAGCATTTCTCCATGCAAGATAGGTTATACACTGCGGTCAGTATCACTGGTGGAGGAAGAACCCAGGAACCCCACCCTAAGAACCAACAATCCAACAGAAGCTATTGCTAAGCTTTCTCACATACCCACACTGTATGTGCCAGAGACTTGAACCCCATACAAACAGTTGAGATGGCAGTGATTGGTAAAGGTGAGCACTACAGACCACTTGGCCACCCAAAGCTGTGCCACCATAGTTTCTTATCATTGTATATCTTGTGAAAGCAATGTATCTCGTTATGCAACAGCAGCAGACAAATACAACCAGATTTCTGAGAATTATGTATATCAATATAAATTCATTTTAAACAAAAAAACTTTTTGTTATTCATAGGTATTTTGTATTATCTTAGATTTAAATGTATTGTAATATGAACCCACACAGACCACCTCATGTCAGATATGTGTTCCTTAAAATGGCTCCCATCTTCCTCTGCATGATACAGTCAATAATGTACTTAAAATCGTTAAAAAGCAACCAAAAACCACTACAACTGACATAGTAATGTGAAAGAGACAACATGTGAAGATTTTCGGTGAAAACCCCATTTTTCAGGGGTAGCAAAAGCAAGATTTTCAAAATGGCCACTGCTATGATCATATTTAATGTCCAAGTAGTACCAGTTTCCTTGAGTACTAACTAGATATCGTAAGAAGCTTTTTGTTGAAAATCTCATGCTGAATATAACTATCTCTTGAGGAGTAGCAATAAAAAGAGTTTCAATAGAGAACATATAAGTGTGTGTATTAATATATACACACACACACACACATATATATATATATATATATATATATATATATATATATATATATATATATATATATATATATATATATATATATATTGCATTTCGTGCTTCGCATCCACTTCTTGTTATGTCCAAAAGGAGAAGTCACTTCTCCCTAAAATTCAAGTCTAGCTTGACCCCTGGAGGGGACTGCAACTTTTGCTAGTGGGACTCCTATTTTTACCAAAATATGAGTCCTGGACTCCTAGTTTAAAAGCCTAGCGAGACCTCTGAGGCATCATTAAAGTCTTATGGCAAAAACCCTACACTAGTGACTTTCCATTCAAGATTAGTGATAATAGGATTTTCAAGACAGCTACCATGGTGGCCAGCACCCTGGATGTCAGGCCAGCATCAGTTTAATTTAGGACACTATACATCTTGACCAGTCATTAAGGAGGAGTAGCAAGAACAAGATTTTCAAGATGGCTGTCATGGTAGGCACTCCGGATGTCAGGCCAGCACCAGTTTAATTTTGGACACTATACATCTTGACCAGTCATTAAGGAGGAGTAGCAAGAACAAGATTTTCAAGATGGCTGTCATGGTAGGCACTCCGGATGTCAGGCCAGCACCAGTTTAATTTTGGACACTATACATCTTGACCAGTCATTAAGGAGGAGTAGCAAGAACAAGATTTTCAAGATGGGTGCCATGGTAGGCACTCCGGATGTCAGGCCAGCACCAGCTTAATTTTGGACACTATACATCTTGACCAGTCATTAAGAAGGAGTAGCAAGAACAAGATTTTCAAGATGGCTGCCACGGTGGGCATCCTTTGTGTCAGGCCAGCACCAGCTTAATTTTGGACACTATACATCTTGACCAGTCATTAAGAAGGAGTAGCAAGAACAAGATTTTCAAGATGGCTGCCACGGTGGGCATCCTTTGTGTCAGGCCAGCACCAGCTTAATTTTGGACACTATACATCTTGACCAGTCATTAAGAAGGAGTAGCAAGAACAAGATTTTCAAGATGGCTGCCACGGTGGGCATCCTTTGTGTCAGGCCAGCACCAGCTTAATTTTGGACACTATACATCTTGACCAGTCATTAAGGAAGAGTAGCAGGAATAAGATTTTCAAGATGGCTGCTATGGTGGGCACCCTGGATGTCAGGCCAGCACCAGTTTAATTTAGAACACTATACATCTTGACAAGTCATTAAGGAGGAGTAGCAAGAACAAGATTTTCAAGATGGCTGCTGTCATGGTCCTATTCAATGTCTGAGCAGCAAAATTTTATTTCGGACAAACATGTGATGAATATGTGTAAAGTTTCCTGGCAGTCCTGGAAGTAGGTTGGGTGGAGTGGAAATAACAAACATGTCCTAACAGATGGATTGATTGATTGATTGATTGGATTTACATCGCGTGCACCAAGATAGATGGGTAACTGATGGATGACAATGATGCAAAATAGGTCTTCCTTAGGCTCTTCTATGACTAGTGGAGCTAAAAATCAGCATGAGTAACTCATAGTTACCATTAAAATTTCTGTACCTTAAAAATGGTACTTGTCGATCATTGAATGCTGAAACCGCACAAGATGGTACCCTTAAAACTGAATACCCTATCAAACAGACCTAAGACAACTGTATCCAAATTTGACATGGGGGCTAAAATCAGAATAAATATGGTGTATTCAATGACAATTAAAGATGCAAAACCCACACAGCAAGCAATGACAGCAACGAGGCAGCTTAAATACAAATTATATGCCTTTTTTATTAGTACATTCTGGAACCTACAGAAATTTATAGCTTACATTTGGCTTAACAGGGGATTTGCAGCAGATTATAGAAACTGCATGGCAGATACAAGTTTGAGATATGCTGTTTATATCTGCCTTCTATCTCATGGCCCCATATTGAACTCCTTCATCTCACTGTTTTGTTTCATGGTGTCATACTGATCTCATAAATGTGCCCTTTTGTGTCATGGCCCCCTATTGATTTCCCACATATTTAAAGCAGGGAAAATGGTTCCATATACAGTCTATGACGGATCCATCTTTCCCACTCACTATCAATTATTACTTAGTAGATAAATGATCCCACTCTGACCTTTGACCCATCACACAGAACAAAAACATGGATCCACATTATACCACTAGCACTGAACTTTTTTACTAGCAACCAAATGACTAAAAATAACTTTAAAGACTATTACAAAGCAGTAAAGGAAGATCAGATACACATATGGAAAAATTTAGAGTGATCAATTGATTGATAGATCAATAAGTAGGTAGGTAGGCAGACAGACAGACAGACAGACAGACAGACAGACAGATAGATAGATAGATAGATAGATAGATAGATAGATAGATAGACAGATAGATATACAGATAGATAGATGGATGGATAGACAGACAGAGACAGAATGATACATTACAGATACATTTACCTCTTGGACATAAACTTTGTCATGGCCACCAGGAGTCCGAGGCTATGTTGTAAGAACTCTGCAGCTTCCTTATCTTCATCAATTGATCCTTGGACACTACGGTAATACTGGGTCAGTTTGTCTACTATACCTACACTGATGATGTAGCTGAAAAGACAAATTAATATAAATGATGCATTCTGGATAAAACAACAGAGTAGAGTTCCTCTCCAGAGAAAGGCAGAGCTATATACAATCACTTTCATTTAAAGTTGAAAACTGAAATTAAAGCAAAACTGCATTTAAATAATTTCTCAGCAAGTTTGCCTTTATGGATTAGAGAAGATTGAAGTACATTTGCACACTTGTCTGAATTCTGAGGTTTGACTCACCTTTGGGCAAGCAGGTTGGGACAGAGAGGTGGGTGGAGTGTGCGACGGGCAGGACATGTGGTTTTATGGTGAAATTGACAACTGCGGACAACAAAGATACATGTAGCCATTGGGACATGCAGATATTCTGTTGCAGACATTAGGTGCAAAATGAATGAAAATGGACAAACCAGCCTCCAGTTAAAGAGTATACAAAACAAAGTTGAAAATCAATATATGCAAGTCAAGAGATAATGCTGAGCACTGGGTGGAATGTGGTGTGGAATATGGGTGTGGGGTGGGGTGGTTTTATACTGGCAGTGAAAACTAAAAAAAGCACTGTAAATTGTAGATTTGTTTTAAGCAGACCTCAAGTGCAAAATGAATAAAAATGGAGGGAACCAACTTCAAGGTCAGTGATTCTTAACCTCTGTTGGGCAGCAACCCAGATTAGGTTTTGTGGTGTAAGCCTCCTGACCCATCAAGTGTTAAAAAACACCTGTGTAGCAAATTTCAAATTGTTAAGATTTATCTCTGCATCCCACTCAGAACAACTTGGCAACCCATTTTTGTGTCATGATCCATGGATTAAGAACCATTGCTCTAGGTCAAAAGTGTACCAAAATATTAACATTAGTTCAGGCAGGTGCTAATCCCCAATTTGGGGAAGATATTCATGATGCTTTCCTACCTGGAAGCACAAATGATCAGTCTCAAAGTCTGACTTTACTGCAAGATCAAAATATTTTAATTTTCCGTAACAAGAGTAAAACTTTAGTTACTTAAACATAATCTCTGAAATACTTGGCATCATTCAAGTGACACTTCGGCCTAATACAAAACATCCTCTTATATATGTTTCTGGCAAAACTTGAGACAACCAAAGCTCCAACCCAACCACACAGTTGTCATAAGTTCCTTCAGTATTTTAATTTCTAATATTTTTGTACCATATATATTTGCTTATACCTTGAATCAAACTGCAAACAAGAAAGATCTTGATCTGCCGTAGCATAATGCACCTGCAGATCAGGGTCTACGTTGTTTGTTCTACTGATTACTCCAAAGAAACTGCACAGACCTAGATCTGCCAGTGCTTCATGTGATGGCAGATCCAGGTCTGTGCTGTCTGCAGTTGGATCTGACATACGAGTATATAAGGTAGTAAAAAGTTAAAGCAAGAGAGTCGATATGGTAAAGGTAAGAGTACTTGGTGAAAATCTTTCAGAAGAAAAGCTTTTATGACTTGAAGAAACTATGTACTTTGAGATAAAAGATGAGTGGTAAAGATGTCATAAAATTCATTGGAGAAAAAGGCATATAAAATAAAGATTAAAAAGGTATATAAAACAAAGATTAAAAAACTTTTAAATCCTTAAAATACTGGCTGAAGGAAAAAGTGGAGATGAAATGTTTGACTATAAATTACTGGTGTGTTCAATTCATTCTTTATATCTTAATTCATGATTCTGATGCATGAAAACGTTTGTTGGAGCCAACAGGTTGATCCTGAGGGCAAAGGCTGAGAATTCCTAGTCTTTCCCTGTGTGTTTCAGCAGATGCTTGCATACAATAGATTGTGTACTATATTCTTGCATGATCATTTACTTTATCATTTTTATATACAAATTATGTTTTACATATGCACAAAAAAAAAAAATTTTCACATGTGAGAAAAAAACTACTGAATTACCATAGTACAATGTGCAATAATAAGATACAAAAACAAATTTTATATATAGCTTTCTTAAAATAAGCTTTAGTAAATTAAATTTATGTATCCTTTTCCACCTAACAAATTATGGTTCAGAAATACCTGTCACATGACAACAATGGCATGATCTATTGATAAAGTCATGTAACTCTGTGCTGTGCATCATTTCACTTATTCTTTTTTCAAATCAATCCATTGAAGTGTTAATATTTGTTTCCACCTTATACATGTGCTCTTGGGTGACAGCCAGGTTAATTTCCTGTGAGTCGCTGAATCAGCTCAGCTCAATACTGAAGCTGACAGGTCATATAGCTACATAAATCAAGAGGAAATTATCTATCTAATGAATTTGAGCTACAGCTTTCAGTATAATTATTTACTGACCCTGAATCCTAAATATGCTGTATGATCCAATTGATATATATTATAATACAGGGAATGGCATTGTCAATTTGAAAATTAATCATAAATTCATAAATTCCATGCATAGTAAAGAAATAATTTCTCAATAAGGAACAAATGAGATCTGAAGAATCACATGTTACCAATCTTCATGGTTTACTGGTTGCTACAAATCATTAATTGAAATACCCAACACAGATAAATTGTCATAAATGCTCTTTCACTATAAATCCCTTCATTATAATTTATAACACTGTTATATAGCTGATATGGTCATGACTCATATTTAGTACATGCAGTGAAATTATGTTTATGACATACTTCATTATAAAAAGTCTTACTATAAGATAGACAATCTATCATTCCCATCGATAGCATTATAATGAAAAAATACCAAATATGTATAATCTACTTCATTATAAGGCAGTCCCATGATAAGATGGATACTTTATGGCTCCCATGGACATTGTTAGAATGAGAGAATACTGTATGTCTGTATATATGTATGTATATATATATAGTACTTCATTTTTATGATAAGGTGCATAATCTATGGCTCCTTTGGACAGTGTTATAATGAGGGAATAATATATATATATATATATATATATATATATATATAAAATTCATTTTAAAGCAATCTCACAATAAGGTACATACTCTATGGCTCTTATGGACAATGTTATAATGAAGGAATACTGCATATATATGATGTACTTCATTATAAAGGCAGTCACACAATAAAGTGCTTATTCTATGGTTCCCAAAGACAGTGCTATAATGAATGAATACTGCATATGCATAATATACTTCATCATAAAGGCAGTCTCACAATAAAGTGCACATTCTATGGCTCCCAATGATGGCATTATAATGAGGGAAAACTATATGTAAAATGTAGTTCATTAAAGAGTCAGTCTCACAATAAAGTGCATATTATATGGCTCCCAATGAGTGTTATAATGAGGATATACTGTATGTATTTCATTATAAGGCAGTCTCACTATAAATGGGTATACTCTATGGCTTCCATCGACTGTTATAATGAGGGAATACTGTATATTCATAATGTACTTTGTTATAAGGCAGTATCACTATAAGTGGGTATATTTTGACACCTATGGACATCATAATGAGGGAACACTATAATGTTATAATGGCCTGAGACACATCTACAAACTTAACCAACAACTAATCTGCTGTAAAATAATATCCAAAAGAATAAACAAATGATTGCTTTGTATTACTACATGTATACTGGCATTTCGGTGTTCAAGCCCAGAATATCCAACTGAAAAAATATTGAAGTCAGTAGACAGATAAAGATTAGAATTCTCTGTATTAGGGGAGATAACTTTAAATAGGCTTTTAGCTTTCCACTGAATTGTCTGATAATGAATTATTTTGAATTACATGGATATGTGATGATGTTTTCTTTTTAAAAAATTGTTTAAGCTAGAAAAATGAAATTAATTTACAATATCTATTTATGGTGAGCACAAATTTTCTCTTAAATCTGAACCTGCTAGCTTTTATGTGTTTCCAGACTGCAATCATCAAATTGTATTTTTTTTAAAAAATAATCATGCAGTCTTTAACATGAACGATCAAATATGCTGACATTCGTAATGTGAAACAAATAAAATTGCACAGAATTTTTACCTTCTTAAAACACAGCAAATATTGCTGTTTGGCACAATTTGTTTCCCTCATGTTCTTAACTATGCTACAAAACTAAATTTCTTTCCTGTCATATGATAATGAAATGATATAATTCAGTTTCATTATAATGGCCTCATCCAACAATTTACCCATATATCCAATTACAAATGACTGGCCATCATTGATCTTGGAAGAGATTTAGCTGTGTGCATGCCCTATACTTCTGCAGATAAATTGACGTTTTCAGGGATTGGTGGGCTGGACACTGCATACACAATCAATTCTGACATTTCAGTGGCTAAGGGGCTTGTGATGTCATTCACAAAATTATGTCTTTATTTATAGTCTCCTACAAGCTATTCAATTTTCATGTAGAGCTTGGGTGTCAGCACAGACTTACACACTATTAAATTGCAAATTACTGACAAAATTAAAAATGATTTCACTCACTGAAGAGTTAAAATTAAAAATTATATTATCATTCAATACTAGACAGGCATTCAAAGCCAGTTTGTTAAGCAAATATATGATGGGTAACTGGTCAAGGAATTCATGGGATTAAACAGGAAACAGTGTTGCAAGTGAAATCCGAAAAGTAGTGGGGACACTGGGGTAAACTTTCCTATTAATAGTTAAAGGGTCAACAACACTGCTGTGGTGGTGATGGGTATGTGGGACTTTGCCCATTATGCAGAAATGGTGTTCATGAAAAGTATCATCCAAATGTCAATAGAGAAGTCTGTGGAAAATGTAATTTGTTGTTGTTGTTATAGGGTTTAACGCCATTTTCCATCACACGATAGGCTATACATGGCGGCCAGTATTAATGGTGGAGGAAGAACCCGGGAAAACCTCGGAAAGAACCACCAACCCACGAGAAGCTGAAAATGTAATTTGCCAGGTGATGTTATCATAAGGACAAAAAAAAGAAAGAAAAAAAAGAAAATGAGGTTTAATAATAATTCACAATTTAAAATCAACAACAAAATTAATCAACTTAAGAAGAGAACATATTGTGATGTAGACAAAGCCCAAGGCAGAATATCCTGTAGGCTTGCTTTATAATATTTTCTGAAAATGTTGCAAAATATAAATAAATTACAGAATTTAAGTGAACATATTTTCAATAAATGTTCAATATATATTTACGATGTGTCTATTATATTTTAAGTCCATCATGTGCTTCTATCTGCTGTATTAAGCTCAGACCAAACTGAAAGCAAAATGTTTTTCATGTTGATTGCCATGTGTATCATTGATATATTTCATCAGTAAGCATCAGCGGACCTACATTTGTTTCAATGCTGTTACATCCATACTGCCTAATTTACATAACTTTGTAAAAAAATGTTACAAACAACATTTTTATTAATAAGCTGAAAGTCAAGCCTGTGCTATTCTTCAATATTGGCACAAGTCCACCATGCCTATTCATTACAGGCTGGGCATGACAGGTAAGAGACTGAAGATTTATGATCTTCTCTGATGTAGATTGAATTGTGTATAAGGCAAACACTTTCAATGATGCTGAAGCAGAAAAAGTAAGTGTTATATAGGCTTTGACTGATCTGCATCAAATGGAAGGTGCTAACTTTAATTGGATGAATTGTTTCCGATGGAATAGGCGATGTATAAGTCTGGAATTGTAGATGGTGATTCCTGTACAAATATATGGCAAAAATTCTCTGGATACTGATTCTACCGAAACCTCTGATTAGCAGTTGTTATAGCTAATGGTGTTTAACACAGTTTGTAATTTTAGTAGTAGTAGTAACAGCAGCAGTAATGGCAGTAGTAGTTGTAGTACATTACTCCCCTGTTAATCCTCACCCCAAGATAATTCATGAACCCACTTATAATATGAGATGACCAATGGATCCTATCTTTTTATTTTAAAATTTTCAATGTTCACAATAAGAAAAATTAATTGGCAATGACTAAGTCATAATAAATTTTGAAAAATTCTAATTATTAAGAACACTCAATATTCACCAATTTTAAATATTAAAATGTTCAATTACCTTAAGACACTAATGAAGAGATACATATACAATCATGTAAATGATCATACTGATACAAAACAGCTTAACTTCGTGTCTAATGAATATGGTATTGAGAACATCATGATGAAAAACGCTTGAAAAAATGGCTGTTGCAAACAACTCCTCTTACTCAGCAGTCAAGCTGACAATTGCTGAGGACTCACTCTGACATGACACAAGCTGGCTTTATTCTGACAATTGCAATGGACCCAATGGTCCTCTGACATGACACAAGCTGGCTTTATTTGACAATTGCAAAGGACTCAATGGTCCTCTGATACAACATAAGCAGGCATTATTCAGACAACTGCAAAGGACTCAATGGTTATCTGACATGACACAAGCTGGCTTTATTCTAACAATTGCAGAGGACCCAATGGTCCTTTGACAAGACACAAGCTGGCTTTATTCTGACAACTTCAAAGGACTCAATGGTCCTCTGATACGACACAAGCAGGCATTATTCAGACAAAGGAACAAAGGTCATCTGACACGACACAAGCTGGCTTTATTCTGATAATTGCAAAGGATTCAATGGTCCTCTAACATGTCACAAGCTGACTTTATTCTGACAATTTCAAAAGACTCAATGGTCCTCTGACATGGCACAAGCTGGCTTTAATCTGAGAATTGCAAAGGACTCAATGGTCCTCTGACATGGCACAAGCTGGCTTTATTCTGACAATTGCCAAGAACTCAATGGTTCTCTGACATGACACAAGCTGGCTTTATTCTGACAATTGCAAAGGACTCAATGGTCCTCTGACATGACACAAGCTGGCTTTATTCTGACAATTGCAAAGGACTCAATGGTCCTCTGACGTGATACAAGCTGGCTTTATTCTGACAACTGCAAAGGACTCAATGGTCCTCTGATACAACACAAGCAGGCATTATTCAGACAACTGCAAAAGAACAATGGTCCTCTGTCATGATCCAAGTGGCTTTATTCTGACAATTGCAAAGGACTCAATGGTTATCTGACATGACACAAGCCGGCTTTATTCTGACAACTGCAAAGGACTCAATGGTCCTGTGATACGACAGAAGCTGGCTTTACTGACAATTGCAAAGGACTCAATGGTCCTCTAACATGTCACAAGCTGACTTTATTCTGACAATTGCAAAGGACTTAATGGTCCTCTGACATGGCACAAGCTGGCTTTAATCTGAGAACTGCAAAGGACTCAATGGTCCTCTGACATGGCACAAGCTGGCTTTATTCTGAGAACTGCACAGGACTCAATGGTCCTCTGATGTGGCACAAGTTGGATTTATTCTGACAAATGCCAAGGACTCAATGGTTCTCTGACATGACACAAGCTGGCTTTATTCTGACAATTGCAAACAACTCAATGGTTCTTTGACATGATGACACATGATAATTAATAGTAGATTGTCTGCAAGCCGATTTCTATACATGAGTGATCCATCACAGTAACGGGTACCCCGAGTGGCCGAGTGGTCTAAAGCGCTCTCCATTACGGATCACTGCCATCTCACCTCTGTCTGCTTGGGTTCGAGTCTCGGGCTTGGCCAATGTGGATATGTGAGAAAGCTTGCCAGTAGCTTCTCATGGGTTGGTGGTTCTTTCTGGGGTTTTCCCGGGTTCTTCCTCCACCATTAATACTGGCCGCCATGTATAGCCTATCGTGTGCTGAAAAATGACGTTAAAACCTACAAAAACAACAAAAACAAAACATCACAGTAACATCCATGTGCAAGGTCAGTCCATAATCACACTCAGGCACACACTCATGCATGCACATACACAATGTAGAGAACTAGAGTTTTGCTATCAGCTAATCTGTGGATTGTTCTATAAATATTTCCAGTGGAATATTTGAAAGAAAAGTTGCATATTCTAATAAAATGCACATACTTTTGTCATTTCTTTTATTTGTCAAATTCTAATGAAGTGTTCTGGGATTATGCAACTGTTGTGTGTCAACTTATCAGTACAAACAATATGGCATTCAGTCACTGCCTTGTGTTATCCATGAAAAAGTGTATAATTAAAAGTCCTAGCTTTAAAAATTAACCAATGCAACCACATGCACAGACTTGGCATTTTAGAAATTTAATTCTTGTTACAAAGTGTCAAGTTTGCTTGTGTTCTTGTATGATGATCTTGATAGAGGGGCAACTTCAACTTTTCTGATTGATGAAATTGTGAGTACTGCATGTACAATTGATTTATTTAGAAAAATAGACTCGCCAACATGTATATGAATGCAGCAGTAGCATACAAACTACAGTCTGGTTTGCAACATGAAGACGACAATGTTAGGGACCACTAGGCAACAATCAGGTCTAAAACTATACATTAATGAATGAATTAAATTTTGTGCATTTTTATATCATTCAGGCATGCTCGCTTTAAAACTGAAAGTGGGATAAAAACTGTCAGGGAGGTTGCAGAGTATCAGCAGTAAGTATGAACTGCAGCACAGCACTGTAGTATAAATACCCGCTTAAGCCTTTCAATCCAGGCTTAATATTTTCAACTGACTGATATTAAGCTGAACTGTTTTGTTTTATTTATTTTGCAAAAAACTAAGAACAGATTTCTAATGTTTCAATCATGTAAACTTTCTTGTAGTCATAGGGCAAAAACAGTTTCACCTAATTGTTTGTCAAGAGTAAATGATAATGTTTTGAAAGAATGTTTATCCATTTACAGAAGGCTAGGTAGTGATGCTAACCTTTTAGCTAGGGAGAACAGCTGGGAAAAATTCTATTAAAATATCTGTAGGGTTAAAAAGTGATAGCAGGTACTGACTTA
Organism: Sinohyriopsis cumingii; assembly: GCA_028554795.2. Taxonomy (NCBI): domain Eukaryota; kingdom Metazoa; phylum Mollusca; class Bivalvia; order Unionida; family Unionidae; genus Sinohyriopsis; species Sinohyriopsis cumingii. The sequence goes on from CM068827.1 coordinate 37,679,456, forward strand.
CACTGTCCCTTTTTGTAACCTTGACCTTGCAGCAGGTGGTACAACTGATTTACACTATCTCATTTTGTAATCACACTCTTGACCTTGAGGCAGGTGATATAATTGACTTATACAACCCCATTTTGTAATCTTGTCCCTGAATATGTGAAACACTGTAAAGTAATGCTATATATAAAATGGAAGCTTCAATAAAGTATCTCCACTGGATCCAAAGTTATACATGTATCTGGACAGAACTCTGTGGTTTGTTTTCCCTTGATACAACTTTGATCTTAAGGCATGGGTATGACTTGGTGTGGAACGTACTATCTAGTCATGATATATAACTGATTCAATGTCTAAAAGGTTCACATCATTTCAGGTAAGAGAATGAATTAGAAAATAATACTATCATGGCATGGCTCCTGAAATTTTACAATATATAATATATATCAAAATAAATGAAAGTTTGATTTAATAATTTGGCAAGATGTGTTGTATTCTTGAAGAAGGAAGTCTCTTATGATTGCATCTTTCTTTATAAATATAGGAAGAAAGTTGTTAAATATTTATATTTGTGAATGTTCATATAAAATGTGTCAGTAGTCAATCACTGCACTTTGATCTTAGTTTAGTTTTGAAAGAAGTCAGCTCATAAGTGTTAAGCTTATTATTATTATTATTATTATTATTAGTATCATTATTATTATTATTATCATTATTATTATTATTATTCATGAAAACAAAGCCATGGCTTCAATGTATTCTGTGTACAATCATTGTTCAAATGATAGCTGACAAATGCGTGCTCATTTTGATGCATACACAACCATGCACCAAACAATGAAGTGGCTAATAAAAAATTCTCACCTGAATTTAAATCAATTAATATAAGTAATTGCTAATTAAAGTTCATCTCACAACTAAACGTTTTTAAAATTAAGAGGCAATGATTTCTAAAGCATAAAAAAACAAAAGCCTCCAACACATGCATGTGGCTTGGCAGAGTTGCTAAACAATCTCCATGCAAACAGTTGATGTTGGCCATTCTCTATAAAAACTGACCCAATTCTTGAAAAACAATCATTCTTGCTTTAGTTGTGCAAACAAATATGTCAGTGTTAATTAGTGGGTATTTACAATTGATAATGATGCATGGAAAAGTAAAGCTTTTGCTGTTAAAGAGAAGCTTGAAGCTCTAGATAGGATTAAGTCCGGTGTTAAACACAATTTGCTCAAGATTTAGGACTTCATGAGTCAACTATCTGAGGGTGGATGAGCAGTTGAAAGATCAATCTGATTTTTAAAATTAAAAAAAGTATTCTGATTCAGAGGTGAGAAATTCCAGCAGTGTGAAGTGTATACAGACACCATTTATTGACCTTGGGATGTACACATGCATGCAGAGAGTACCATTAATGTTCTTCATCTTTCCTATTACTTATTTGCATTAAATTCAGGCCGCTAATGATGTCATACAAAATTACTAAATATTATACTTCTGTGTGCATGTTTTGGATGGAATTAGTATGGATTTACTCTCACACATGCCATGAGATTGGCTGGTGAGTACATGGTGTTGATATTGGCTGGTGAGTACATGGCGTTGATACTTGCTGGTGAGTACATGGTGTTGATATTGGCTGTTGAGTACATGGTGTTGATACTTGCTGGTGAGTATATGGTGTTGATACTGGCTGGTGAGTACATGGTGCTGATACTCCTACTATTCATGATAAAGATTAAAAATGTATATATACATCTACCAATGTGCCATTCTTTGAATAAATTAAAATATAGATGCAATCTCTGTTTTTGCAATAAGTGTATTTCTCATTTAATATGCAATGATTTAAGAGGGTAACTGTGCCAATGAAGCACATAGTTTTGCACCCACTTTTATTACATCAGTCACATAAACAAATAGTTATTCCATGCAAAAAATAAGAGTCCTCATCTCAAGAAACATTTAAGGGGCATGATATTTTTTATAACTGTTTTACACGTCCATATGAATTATCAATGATAATACATAAACTTCCATATAAACCATACTGTTCTGATACTAAATTTTATTCCTAGCTTCTACAACATAAGATCTGGCACAAATTCATACTCTTTGATCACATTAAATTTACCCTGTTAGGACAGTTCAATCCCATGATGCTTAGACAGACAAAATTTTGATTTTCGAGATGGCTGCCATGGTGGACATATCAAATGTCAGATTGGCATCATTTTCATTTAGGACCAACTAAACATCATAGGAAGTCATTCAGTGAAAACCCATGTTGACATGACCATCCATTCTGCAAGTAGCAATAAGATTTTTAAGATGGCCACTGTGGTGGTCGTATTGAATTTCTGAGCAGCACCATTTTCATTCAGGATCAACTAGACAATTTGATGAATGTGCTCATTATGTTTCAAGGCAATGCTCCAAACAGTTTAAGAGGAGTAATGATAACAAACTTGTGCTAAAGGACTGAAAGATGACGGACGATGAACACCAGATCATCCCATAAGCTCTGCTGGTCTATGACCAGTAAAGCTAAAACTTGGAACCTCCAAAAACATTTATGTATTTGATCATCTATTGTGACCCTTCTGCCCATATCTGGGGCAGACTTGTTTCCTCTTGTAACCATCTTTGTGGTGGCCTTATTTCTGGCAGTTAAAACAATGTTAAAGATTAGGGTCTGATTTATGTAACCACTGTTGAATATATAAGTGTTTGTGGGAACCAAATTGATTTATGGCAAATACTGACATGCTCTGAGAGCTGATATTGTTGCACATCTCAATCTCACTGCAGCCATCCAAATCTCTAGTTTGAACGATACTTCTTAAAAAGCTCAGAAATGTGTGAGAAAATACCTTCATGTGAATTTTCATGAACAAAGATTTAAAAACAAAACATTCATGGCCATCCAACCAAGCCCTGAAGTGTTTTAACCATCACAAAAGGTGAAAGCATGTTAAGTTTATGGTTCTTATTAGTGGATTCAGTGATAAGAAATATTGGCCAATTTCCCCGATTCATCAGAAATACTGGCTGAATTATTTTTGGTCCTTCTGAGACAGGTCACACACAGCTGGCTAAGTTTTGTTTGTTTTCCTATAGTGGCATACTAAAATGTTCATCACCTGTTCTCCCCACCCACCTCAGGTCCCAAAATGGGGAATGTGAGTGTGATTTAGATTTTTAATGTAGCTTTAACAATTTTCCAGTCACATCGCTACAATGTCTGCAGTGTGGCAGTTTAAAGTGATGTCAAGCACTGGGGCATCATGCTGCAGACATGTAGCATGATGTCCCACCCAGTCACATTATTCTGACACCAAGCCAACCAGTCCTAACACTAACCTCTTAATGCTGAGTGCCTTGCGAGGCAGCATTAGTACTATTTTTGTAAGTCTCTGGTATGACTTGGCCAGGGTTCGAACCCACCACCTCCAGCATCCAAAGCAGACACTCTAACCACTAGGCCACCAGAGCAGTCAAAAATGGGGAATGAGTTTTACATTAATGTATTGCTTTCCCTTGTTAAGGCAAAATGGACTGGTATAATCAAGCAAAGAACAAACTTTACTCAAGTGACCCTTGCCATTGCCCTCAGAGGCTGCTTTCTTTCTAAGATCTAAGCAACAACACTATGCTGCTTTAGTGACAAAGGTGACCTTTGAAAACTATGCAATTCTGCAAACACTTCATCTTTAACATGCCTACAAAACTTGGAGAGACTTAGCTGACTGATCAAATTCAGACCATCTCAACACCCATCTAGTTTAAGTGGAGACCAAAGTAGTGCTGCATCAGAGCGACATCTTTGGCCTCTATCCCACTTAACTACCAGGATTCTCTCCCCCAATGACATGGGATGCAACACATGGCAAACAGGTTGCCTCCATGCAGCTGCTTCCTATGACATGCCTCCACAAGCCATCAACTGGTTGGACATATCATAATGCTACAAAAACATGGAACATGGCCTTTGCAAGTAATATAAATAGATTTTAAAAAATTTGCACTTATTTTCACAATACATCATCCTCAATGGAAGACTGTTGCTGTTGCGGGTTTAATGCCATTGTTCAGCAAACAATAGGTTATACATGGCAACCAGTATGACTGGTGGAGGAAGAACCTGGAAATACCCCCACAAGAACCACTGACCCATAGGAAGCTACTGGCAAAGCTTTCTCACATATCCATATTGGTCAAGCCCAAGAACTGAACCAATGCAGACAGAAGTGAGAGAGAGATATGGACAGTGAGAGAGACACAGAGGGACAGAATATGATCTAAATAAGCAGTTAATGAATGAATATATATATATATATATATATATATATATATATATATATATATATATATATATCTCCTGTCATTTCCAACCACAATCATAATGCATAGATCGATTTTAATATATAAGCATTGTCATGAGCGACCACCTCCTGAATGCGACCAGTGACAATGATGTCTTGGCAAAAGATGCATTTTGGCACTGCTATGAATGACCACATTGCAAAATCAGGGATAACCCACCCTTATTTAATCCAGTGACCACTTATATGTTCTAAAAAAAGAAAACAGGAGGCTGGCTACCAGTATCTGAAATTGTATAGGTATGCTTATAGTGTTTTACATTTTCCGTTAGAAACCAGACTAAAGTACCTGTAGAGGATCCAGCACTTAGCCCGGTTCAGGTCTTATCGTAGCTACCATCCATATGTACGAGTAGGACCCAGTATCCAGCTCCATGAACAACAATATCATGTGAACAGAGACAGACACCACTGACCTTTATGTAATCATTTGTCACTTGAATGGTAAAGATTGTTCTGATCAAAACCATGCATGAAAAGATCCCCACCCGCTTGGTTGGTATATGCTGGCAAAGTGTACAGTCCATAAACCAGGCTAATGTACATGTCATGAATTGCCACTGTAGTACTGAAATTAAGGTAGTCGACGTGTATACTGTTTGTCTTTAGAGTTAATCCGTATTGCCTGGAGGTGAATATGGTCTTTGTCTTTTAAACCAGTGAGTACTGTTTGCAGGATTTTATTGATAATGTTAATGGCACGGCTTGTGATGTTTGTTGGGTTTTTTGGTCCCCCACCCCCAATGTTACAATGATTACATCCCCATCACCAAGCTGTTATATATTCAAGTTGGTGCAACCAGGTTACACACTCTGTTTATTGAGTTAATCCCTGTATGTCTTCTTTGAATTAAGTCTTGAACTTTTGTCTCTGAGTAAATGATTCTATTTCTGGATGAGATAACTGTTTCTTTTTATTTAATTAATTGTTAGATATGCAAAGCCTAGACAAAACCGCCTTTACAGTTAGCATTACAACTGAGCACTAATAATGCTAACACCTAGTACCTTAATAACAATGGAAGAACCTCCAACTAAAAAGAGACAAAATTTAACTCTGGAGAAAATAATTATTGTAACTGAAACAAGTGAAAAAGAGCAGACCACTCACAAAATAGTGGTTTAAACATCAGTAAAACAAATCTAGGGTGTTTTAAGGGAAAGGATTATATCAGAAATGATTTCATATGCTAATACATGCACATGGGATCTTCAAATGTAAAATGTGATTTCATGTTTAATGATATATCTTTATTGCTATATAATTTTGTTTTCAGATAAATGCATACAATATGTGAGCAAGAACTATTAATAAAGAATAGAATATATGTACAGTGATTTTGTTTTTTTCTTCTTTAAATTGTTCTGAAACTGGACTTTGGAAACTGGTCTTTTTGTACAAACCTGTTATGCGAGACCACTTGTCTTGAGAGACCGTTTCTTGTTAGCAAAAGGGGAAGTCTCATAACAGGTTTTACTCTGTGTGTGTGTGTGTGTGTATATATATATATATATATATATATATATATATATATATATATATATATATATATATATATATATATATTAGGACATGAGACACAAAGTTAGTATAAATGAAGCAATAAAGGGGACACAAATGTTTATAAATATATTAAACTACCTTATCACATCATTTCCTCTGCTGGTAAAGGCATCCGTTGTATTTCCCATTCTCTCTACTGAGGCATCGCTAGAGTTGGATGTGGGATTGTGTTTGGCCAAACAGGATAAGATGGAGGATAACAACTGTATAAGACTGACTGCAACACTGTTTGTTGGCAGTTTTGGTGATCCCACGCCTGGCAACCCAGCTGACCCTGACTGAACTGATGCTTCTTGTGGCACCATCAACTGGAAATAATGTTACAAATTTACAATCTATTAAAGACTTTTTTTGAAGGAAAAAAAGCATCAAATTACAATATGCTGTATAATTATTCTGTATCCAATGATGCTTTGAGATAGGATTATATTTTATGTGTAGCTTATGTCAGATAAAGTTGATGACAGTGAATTATTTACATTATCTTCTGGAACACACTCCAATATTAAATGCATTGCTTTAATTAGTTTCAGCACAATGATATATGCCAACTTAATGCAGATTAAAACACTGACTGAAGCTAAAGACTTTAGCAAACATCACAATTCTCACACTGCCTTTACTGTATTTAAACAAGGTTTTAATCCTAAATTGAATTAAATTAATGAGTAAACTTACTACTTTGATTAGTAAGCAAAAATGATGAATGCCAAAGTTTAACACATCAAATGAATTAGGGACTCAGGGTATATGAAGCTCTATAGATCATCCTGGATTGTCTCATTTAGCATCTGGGATGTCTGACAGTGCATACCAGAATTTTCAATGAACCACTGGTTAGAGATGGTATAGCATGTCAAATTTCCTATGTCTTGAGTGTATACTTAATAAATGATACATTTTGGGCCTGCCTCATTTTCAAACTGGTAATTTTATAGTGCTTTGGTCAATGTGAAAATAAAACATATACCTCTCACTCTCAATTAATCTCTTTCTCTGTCTTCTAGTAAACAGTAATTATTAATACATTTTCATGCCAAGTTGTTGAGCAAATGCATAGTGATTTTTTTTTCTTTCACAGTTTAATGGTTAAATAAAGTTCTCTTTGAAACATTTTTAGACCTAAAATTAATCATGGAACTATGCTTTGAATATTCAAAAAGTATGCCCACTACATTTTTTTCAAGCTATCATGTTAAACTGTCTCATTTAACAACAGGGAAATTGTGCAGTACATATCAGAATAATAAATTTATAACAAGAGCAAGCAAGATTGACAGTCCTATTTAACATGAAAACTGTTTGGCGGTGCAAACCAGAACATTCCATTTACAAAGAAGGAAGTAGATCTGAGCAGATCAGACCATCTCATTTTACATAAGTAAACATGAATATGGACAATGCATATCTGAATATTTAATGTCTCAGTTTTTTATTTTGATGGTTTCTAATTTGGAAATTACATTCAGAAAAAAGGGATAATTTATATATGGGGTGTGTTTTGTTGGTGGGAACAGAAAATTGTTTCCTTCGGATGTGTTGGTAACCTTGATACAATGAAAGTGAAAAAATTCGTGCTATTCAAATTCCTCTGAAAAAATGATTTTTAAAATATTTGCATGGTAATACAAGCTGAACCACACTTTTGATCAAATGCTCAAAAACAAAACTAAGATATGAAGATAGAGTCCTTTAAAATCACTGCTATTACACCCAGTGAGCAGTGAAACCCTTGATTTTTCAGTTGAATGAGTGTTAGCCTATTAAATCCATAGAGAGATTGAACTGTGTTATTTCATAAAGAACAGACACAGTCAAAGGGAGACATCATTCACAACTTTATCTTGAGACAAAAATATTTTAATGATTAGGAAAAATAAATTTCATTTTCAGTGCAATCTTTATTCGTCAAGCACCTGAAAATTGCTGACAGGTGTATTACTGTGGTGTTACCTGCAACATAATAAATTCAACTCCACTTACAAATTAATGACCTCTGCAGAATAGCCTGGCAACTGAAAACTTAATGTAATAAAAGGAAGTCTCTTTGATGGACAGTTTACATCAGTATTCATCAATATACAAAGAACTGACCCCACATGAAGTATCAGGAATTTTTTTTGTCTGTGCTGTCTAACTTAGAAAACATTATAACTGTCCCATAAGTTAACTTTTTGGCATACCAATATGTAAACTAAATGTGTCTGAAATTCATGCTGATGTCAACCCCCCCCCAACCCTATCAATTATCATGAAAGCATCCAGAAACTACAGCTTTTGCCAAAGAGGGATTTGTGGCAGACTGACGTGAGGCTATATATATATATATATATATATATATATCATTAAAATTCAAAGAAGTTTAGAAACAGTCAATTGTTTATGCCTGTGAGCAAAAGCCAAGATTTCTGAATGATGAGGCCCCCGAGTAGCTGAGTGGTCTAAAGCGCTCACTGTTGCAGATCATTGCCATATCACCTCTGCGTGGGTTCAAGTCTCGGGTTCGGCCAATGTGGGTATGTGAAAAAGCTTGCCAGTAGCTTCTCATGGGTCGGTGGTTCTTTCCAGGGGTTTTCCCAGGTTCTTCCTCCACCATTTATAATGGCCACCATGTATAGCCTATCTTGTGCTGAAAAATGGCGTAAAACCGTACAACAACAACAACATTTCTGAATGACAAAAAAGTGTATTGGGCATGTGTTTGAATAAACATTTCTGTGTAAGAATGGTTTGTGGTCTGGAGAGGTAATTAGTGACAAAATCTGAAATTATATTTAGCTCATCTGGCAATGAGACCAAGTGAATTTACAGTATCATCTATCATGCATCATTCGCTATCCTTCCAGCATCCATCAACAATCACCATTTTCAACTAAGCAAAAACTGCCAGACCAATTTCAACCAAACCTGGCACAGAACATCTTGGCCTAAAGGCCTTTCCATTTTGTACATGTCCATGAAGTTTGTTAAGAGTGATCAATATAACAAACAATATAGACCCTGATCTGCTGGTGCATTATGTGAACCAGATCAGGGTACATCTTATTTGCAGTTGGACTGTACTTGTATATGGTAAGTACTTTTAAAATATCTTATCAGACAAGTTGGGCACTGCATATTAAACAATAATATTAAATATTCTTTAAACCAACATCTTTGGAAACAAAAATGTTCAAAACATTGATGCCTTCTATGATTTTTGATAATTTCATGTGAACCATGGCTCATATACAGGTCATAGCCTTCAGTTTCTTACATTATTTGTTGTTAAAGAATTGAAACCCATATTAAAAGAACAGTTAAAAATGGGAAAGGCAAGTGGGTGATGCTGGACTGTCTTACTTAGCATCAGGGAAGTTAGGTTGTGCATATCAGAACATTCCATATACCATGAGGAAAATGATATAGGTCATTATGTCATTATTCAGCAGCAGGTAAGTTAGGCAGTGCATATTAATATTCCCTTCACCATGTGATTTAATATGTTAAGCTGTCTCATGCAACGTAGGGAAGTTTGAAAGTGAATATGAGAATATCCCCTTTATAAGGGTGTACTCACCAGTTATTATGTACTTTTGAAAGAGTGACATATGTAAGGTGAAGTTGTTTGCATTTGAAACATGCAGTGGAAAGAATGTTGGCATACCTATATGCTACTTAGATGTAATGTGGCTGACATTTCTTTTGATATTGTACTTATCGAAATTGTACATGATCTACAGACACTGCTAACTAAAATGACTGCTCCCGTGTGCTAAAAAATTCAGCCTGAATTAGTCTAAAGTACACTATCTTTAGCACCTATTAAAATAGGGAAAATGAATTTTGCCCAAGTAGGCAATACCAGCTTCTGAAAGTGCAATGGATGAATTACTACATATATCACATGTAAAAATAAGTTATCAGCTCTTTTTAAAAAATACAATTTAACTCTGAAGTCTAGGCAGTGAAAATGACCAAGCAGAGCTAGCAGTTTTTGAAAGGTGCACATCTGGAGTAAGGCCAAGATGTACACTCTATTACCCATATTAAACTCATCAATCATACACTAAACATGGTTCCCACGCTTTTTCTAAATATAAATTTCTAGGTCTTTTCCAAAGTTTCTTCCAGGATGAAATTAATTTTTTCAAGGTTAACATATGACCATTACTGAATGTAATTAAAGAACATTTTGGATTATAAAACATGCAGTTTCCAAATCTGAACATGCTTCTCTTTCAAAACTCCAAAACACATATGTCAAAAAAGATGATCATGTACAAAACCACAAAAAGAGTCACGCAAAACAAATCTGACTATACCTAAAAATTGGCATTTAAAGCCAAATCGATGTACATAATACAAATTCTAACTTTGCTCTGCTGACCTGCATTATGTTGCTATGTGGAAACAACATAATGATCATAAATTGTTTTGTTTCCTTTCAAACCATTAATTCTAAAGAATTCTAGAGCAATGTATGTGCACGTTATACAAAGTAAAAATTTCCTATCGCAGTATGAGAAAAAAAAAACAATAAATGCAAAGTATTAGAATCTTATCTTGTAACAATAAAAGTTTAACCCTGAATTTATGTGTGTGAATAAAATCTCAAACATGATTTTTCAACCAACCTAAACTCCTCAAGACAGTTTGGTTAAAAATTCCATCATGTAAAGACATTTACAAAAGGGTTGATTTAAATTTTGACAAAAGACCTTCAAAACTATATATCATTGTATAAACAAGGACTGAATTTTCTGTAAAATCAACTTGTCTTCTTGTAGTTCAATAAACCAGTCTCCAATCCTGTATTGATAAATGGGCTCTCATCGTTTTGTAATATATAATAAAATGGACGACAATTTCCCATTTCTTCTGCGTTCTATTTAAGATCTGAAACCAATGCTTCAAGCTACATGCCACTGTGTAATAGTTTCGCACCAAAGTTCAGCTCAGAGATTCAACAAATTTCTAATCTGAGTTTCCTCCAAATATTCCAAGCCCAATTTTCACATTTCGACATTTAGGATGGAGTGTGGGTTCATATAAAAAATTTGGAATCTGCCGCCACCGCAAGATAGTTTATCAGCGGGCCTAGCATATTTAAACTATGTTATATCAACTTATACCTGCATGAAATCAATATGAAAATTATTTATTTTATCAAAAATGGCAAGTATTATAATCATTTTTTTATTAATTCGCTGACAGACAAGACGAAACTCAGCACAGATGCAACCTGACCCAGAACTCACCATTTGCGTTAATAGTCACATGACTTCACAAATCTCAAACAACGACATCGGAAGTCCAATAGTCACATGATATCAACAACAAACTCCTTTTTAATGTTGTTGTACAAAATTTCAATTATATTAAATGAAAGTCTGATACCTTTTGTAAAAACCAAAAAGAACATATAATTCTCAACATATTTATTTCGAGAACAACTACAAGAAACTTGACCAGTCTGATTCTTCAAGCTGAGTAGTCTGGTTCCCTGCTTCGTATGCTCCTTGCGTGAGAGCACATGTCAACGTAGTAATCATGTGATACAACAAAACTCCGGAAGTTGGTCTCGGAATAAATATAGAGAATTTTGTGCTCTTTCATTTTTTAAATTTCTATTACAACCAGTATACAACTTTCATTTAATTTTTTTCTATAATATTTGAACGTGATGGTTGTGAGATTCTGTGTGCTCATGCCACTAGCAATCGAAATCGCTAGTACCAGCTCAAATTTCATCAACGCATTAATTTTATCGTCTTTCAGCAGATTAAAGACATAATGATTTTAATACTCGCAATGTCTGAGAAATTAAATAATTTTCCTGTTGATCTCATGCAGGTATAACTCAATTTAACAACATTTAAGTTTGCCAGCCCATCCCCTAAGCAATTATGCTTTAATGCCACCATGTTGGCCTCTATTGTGCTAGACTGGTTTTCATACCTTCCGTATAAATAAAAGATAAGGATATTGAGCTGTCTGTGAAACAAAAAGTCTACTAGACGATAGATTCCACTGAGCATTTGGAATGTCTCAACAAATATATTTATGACAAAATAAGGAATAAAATGTAGATGTCATTGGGCTGAGTTTCTTAAGTGAAGCGCACAAAACAGCTGCTATTCTGAGTGGTGTATCACAGTCAAAAATGTAAGATTATCCCAAGGTAAGAAATATTAAAAATAACTTCAAGCAAAGATGATATTTTAAGGATTGTGTTTATTGACTGGGAAGAATCTCTTCATACTGATAAAATCATAAAAGCGACTTTCCTACAATTGTTGATGAGATAATCTGATTATATACTGAGTGGTAATTGTAGAATACAAAAAATATGAATCATTACCAAACAGAGTTTGAAAATATATTTTGTTTCATATAACAAGCTGAGTATGTTGTTTCCCATATCAACATAAAAATGGACCAATGAATTGCTGTTCTCAAGACAGCAAAACTTTCATCACAACTATAATGCAAAAGAAAGAAAAAAATCGCAAAAAATATTTACAACATAGTGATTATATAATTGCTGAAACTCTTATAAAATTATTTTCTTAATTACATTAACATTCTACAACTATAACATCAAATAGATGTTCTCCTTCACATGTGTTTAATGTGCACTTATCACCATTATTATAGTATTAAAACAAATACTGTTTTGAAGCATTACTGGTCCTTTTTTTGTTCTTATCTACCAGACATTGTATAATGTGATATAATTGAAGCTGTTTGATGTTTGTATGTGTAATCATGAATTACAACTTAATATATTCATTTCATTTTTCAACAAAATCTTCCTACAACAATGAACACCAGGTCAATATATAGAAGTATGCCAAATCAACTCTACTGTCCACTCTCAAGCAGGTATATGATTCGTAATCAAAGTACTGAAAAAACTAATTGCTTGGACAGATGAAGTGATATTAAATTTTACATATCAATATATTGCTATTCAAGGTCATTTTCACCGTTGCAAACATACTGCTCATATCCTTTATAATATTTTCTAAACTGCCTTTTCTTGTTAAGTCAAAAGTGAATTCATATTACCAATGGATCATACACATTCATGGTGAAAAAATATTGGAAAATTAAAGGGCACAAACTGAGTATTTTTTTCCAGGGTGAAAAAAGAAAAACATACACCACAACACATGATGACTGACACCTCCTCCCCTTGCATCTGTTCACCAAGCATCCCATTTACTACAAACAAGCATAAAACCTTTTCTTTTAAAGTGCATTTCGCTATGCAGTTAAGATATTTAACATTTGTCAGGTTCTCAAGAGCTGAACAGAAAGATGATAAATGATAAAGCAAAAAATATAAAAAATAAAAATAAAAAAAAACAGTTGAAAATATCTAACATATTGGAATTATAGGATAATTTTCTAAAGAATAGGATTTTTATAGGATCCTTTGTTCTTTTAAACAGGAATTATATGGCAAATATGATACACATATCAAAATCTGAAAAATACATTTGTGGAATTATTATGGAAATTTTCTTTATGAAGCATTTTCTACTATTGTTTCAAGTACTATCATTAGTTAAACAATATCCAAGGGAAATAATTATCAGGGCTAATAATTTACCTAAATCTGACTTGCCTCCCTTAACTTATAAAACTAATGGTCAGTGGCTATATACTTTGTTACTAATTTAAAGACTATACAGTTTGTTAATGTTATTACCAATGCAAACTACATTTTCCTATAAAAAAATAGACACTATACCACAAGCATGGAGAAACTTAAATCCCTCCAAGCGAATAAAACTATGAGACACTGAGATACTTACCACAAGCTGGTTTATCAACAAATCTATCACCACTCCTATCTTGTTGCTAAAAAGCATGTGGTGGCAATTGTCATAGCAGCCTTTACATGCAAGTCGGAATACATTGCTGGTAAGAACAAGGGACCTGTAAACAAAATGGACAGCTATAAAATTGCTTTAAAATATAGATTTATAAACACAAACACTAATTGTCCTTTTAATAGTGGCGACATTTATCAAAAGTAATCTTTGTTATGAATTGAGTCAATAAGAAAAGAGCTCAAAACTTTTCTCAACATAAGATCATTAAGTTCTATTTGGAAGGTAGTTAAATGCAGACTGCTAAGCATAATAATAATCATTTTTGGCTTACATCAATTTATTTGGTTTTACAAAATGTCACATGTTCATCAGAACTTTAATTTGTGGATTGGGGAAGAGGTCATATTGTTTTAACACAAGGTTCAGCATTCCCTGGGTACCTAAATTCACAGTTTGTAATAATTATAAAATCATTTATAACAAATACATCAAGAAAAATAAAGAGTTCATAGTATTCATGATGATCTAGGCTTGATTACAACCATATACATCATACACCAATCTGCAACATTCATGTAGCTGATGATAAATCAAATGTTTTCTTACTTTGCTGGAATAACTGGAGGTAGGTGAGGATTGGAGACATCAATAATTTGCAGAATACGAGTAACACATGTCAACCCGCCTAAAACTCGGTAACTGTTCTGATCAGCTGTACCCTGTTGCCAGAAAATACGACCATTATAAAGCAAAATACACAAGAAAGTTTCTACTTGACAAAGATTGTATGGTACACTGAAATACAGAAGTCTTATACTGTTAACAAGATATTAAAATTGGAAAACTAATTATATACAAAATGTAAATGCTCACTAAACGTTTTATAATAAGCATTAGCAACTCAAATATTAAAATAAATATGATTCTTAAAAATATCATATGCACGCAGAGATAAATACAAGAATATTTCATGACAATAAAGTTTCCACTTTTCAGCAACAAGAAAAGTGAAATGAACGTATTTCAATCTGAATTTTACTGTTTCAAAAGCATGAGGTTCTGGTTCTACTATTGGGCCTTCCTTAAAGAATCATAAGTGATTCTGGGCAAAAGTTTTAGGTACAGTGGTACTATGCAAATATGCAACCACTGTTTTTCAGTGCTTGACGCTAATGACCAATCTCTTAATTCCTCTGATATGTAGAATTATTACACATTAAAGAACAGTATCAAAATCCATTAAGTCAGAGTTATGATGATATTTTGCCTTATACAAGTGTCAGACCTTTCTATCCAGAATTCTGGATATCTCTCCCAAGGCTTTATCTAAAGCTGATACTTTATTCTGTGTCCATGGTCCACTGTCTGAACTGTGAAGATATTTAGTGATGTCTTTTACAACCTTCTGCATCCTGGAAAGTAGGGACCAAAATATTAATACACAATAATGACTGGTAAATTTATGTCTGAACATTAGAAAAAGATCATAAAGCTGCTTAGGTAACAAAATCATCATCCAGTCCTTACAATGAGCCAACACATTATTACAATCCCTATTTTAAAATCTTGGGACCTATTTTGTAGGGCAAGGTGAAGGATAAATGCTCTATGAGAATCATCAGAGGACATAAGGTGGCCACCAATGCATTTTGAGGTCCATAAAAAAAATCATGTCTTTAACATGATATCTGTTATGACAAAATATTTATGTATAGATATGCATAGTCAGAAGGGGGAGTATTCATTATATGCATAGTCAGAAGGGGGAGTATTCATTATATGCATAGTCAGAAGGGGAAGTATTCATTATATGCATAGTCAGAAGGGGGAGTATTCATTATATGCATAGTCAGAAGGGGGAGTATTCATTATATCTTTCAATTAATAGAAAGTCATTTAAGAAAAGGAACCACTTTACTTAATACCTGATATTCGGATACTTTCTTTTGTAATAATTTAATTATTATAATGAGAAGCTATAATAACCACAACCACTACTTCTTTGGACATTAAGAATTAATTTTGTTTGTGGGATATAAAGTCACGGAAGCTAAAATCAAATTTAAGCATCTAATGAACAAAAATCAGTCTGTAAAGAATATTAAACAGATTTTTCCATCATCAAATTTAAGTACCCATGAAAACATTTTTTGCAAATCAGTGAAAACATATAACAACAAATATAAATGAACTCATTCTACTTGCATAGATTCACTTGGTACTAGGACAAAATGGTACAGACAAAATGGTATGGACAAAATGTTAAGTGGACATAATGGTATTGGACAAATTGGTATGGATAAAATAGTGCCGACAAAATGATACAGACAAAATGGTATGGAACAAAATGGTACTAGGATTAAATGGTATAGACAAAATGGTACGACTACAATTTTATTAATACGAAATGTAAAAAAACAAACAGACAAATTTATTTTTGAAAGCAAGAAAGAGCATGGAAGCGTGACACAAACACTAGATCAAGTCATTCCTAGGCTTCATGGTAAATGCTTAATTTCAATGTCAGAAAGCCAGTTTGATGAAGGTCATCATAAAGTTAATTTTAGTTGTCTGATTTAAAAATGAGACTAACATAAACTCTATTTCAGATGATATGAATAATCATTGTCCACTAGTTTATGTATGGGTTGAATGCACAGGTATATTGACATAAATTGCTTTTAGGTAATGGAAGACTGATTCTGTTGATTCAAAATTGTTGCGAATTTTTTCAGTCATTAAAATTGCATTGAATTACTATTTGGTATCGTTGCATTTTGTAGATTCGGCATAAGTTATATGCAGTTTCACTTGAATTTTTTTAATAAAATACAATTAACATTTCCGAAGTTACACGAATTTAATAAAATTCATTTGTATTGGTTTCTTTTTCAGTTAGTTTATGGATGCGTGAATATTTTAATATAATAATAAAATTTAAATTTTATTATGATTTTATGTAATTATTATTTTTATTAGCAAGCAAAATTCTAATATATGTACCATATGTCCCATACCATTTTGTATGCAACATTTTATCCATACCATTTTGTCTATACCATTTAATCCTAGTACCATTTTGTCCCATACCATTTTGTCCATACCATTTCGTCTGCACCATTTTATCTGTACCAATTTGTCTAATACCATTATGTCCACTTCACATTTTGTCCATACCATTTTGTCTGCTACCATTTTGTCTGGCCACCATTCACTTACATGAGCTAATTATTGACTTTCATACCATATTTCCATATTTTTCTGCTCTTGACCAAAACCTAACTTGATCTTAATATAATTCAACAAGCAAGTATTTAAATGGCAGAACATCTGCCTCAGATGTGGTAGGTCCTAGGTTTGAACCCTGCTGAGTCATACCATAGACTCATAAAAAGAATGGTACTAGCAGCTGCTCGCTTGGCACTCAGCAATAAGAGGTTAGTGTTAGGTCTGGTCAGCCTGGTGTCAACATAATGTGACTAGATGGGACATAATACCACATTTCTGGGCATGATGCCCCAGTGCTAGACATCACTATAAACTGGCACACTTCAGACACTGTAGCAATATGGCTCAAATTATTAAAACTATGATTAAAATTATAAAAAAACACAAGCACAAATGACATAGCTAATTTCAGTTATCTGCATTGGATATAAATTAGCAACAAAATACTATATACTGGTAACGAAGGATGTAAACTTGTCTTTCTGTAGTTAATGGCTTCCTAACCTAAAAATCCATGGCAAAACACTTACTTTGCTTTATGCTCTGAATCAGCCATAGTCTGCTTTCCTGAAAGGGTATTTTCATACTCAAGGCCTCTGGCGAAAAAGGAAACAATACAACAAAAATGATAAATAACTGTAACATAATGACAGGTGAATTTCTGCAAAGCACTAATAAATACATTAAACTAGATCTGTCAGTAAGTAACCAACTATCAAGTGTAAATACAATTTTTGTTAAAACTGTAGAGACAACTTAAAAGTACTAATCTGAAGTTTTAAAGGACATACTCTTGTCATGATACAAATATATACCAAGTTTTACGAAAATATCTGCAAAAGTTCTAGTGATATTAACGCAACAGTGTGATGAACAGATGGACACAGTTTGGAATAAAAATGGTTATAAGTTTTAATATGTTGATCATATAGTCTGCGCTTCTTTCAACTCGACACAATGTTCAATGCATACAAAAGCATAGCAAGTTTCATGTCAGAGAGAGAAGATGGGTCAGAACCAGTCTTGGTCTCCCTGTGTGTTATCATCAGTGACTCTCAAAAACCGGGTAATTGCTGATATGCCTTTCGGTGAAGTCCCTCTGACTTCTCTGGTCTCTTTTAGGAAATGAAAGCTGGACTGTGCAAGGTTAGATGATTTGGCAGCTTGTTTCCTGACCTCCTGTTTAGAATAGGATGGAAGATAGTACTTGTAACCAAAGAATGTTCTTGTGATGGTCTTTTATCAACATGGACTTGGATAGTAATGCATCTATTTCTGCAAGCTTGAGGTTAATAGAAGCAGCTATGGCACTGGAGAGTGTTAAGCTGCCCTGCTGAATGCTTCAGCAGTCAGCATGTGAAACTAAGTCCCAGACATGTCTTTCAGTGGAGTTCTCATGGAAGGAGACTAGGCTTTGCTCAGATTGTCAGAAAGTAGCTATGGAGACCAAATCCTACATAGAACCAATCATTATAATGTTATGAACAAGTTGTTCACAATAGAAAACAGGCATATATCTTGTAGAAAGATGGACTGACGTTTGATGGGGAGCTATCATGGTGAAAAGAAAGGCTGTTGACATCTTAGCCTTCAAGTTACCATCCAAAACAATTTCAGATATCAGGAACTCGACCAGACAACTGTACGAAAGAAGGCTGGTATTTTCAGGTTATGAGACTGATATATGTGGACATTCTGTAAGAGGTCTTTATCAGAGCAAGGCAGGCAGAATTCTGTTGCCTCTGGCTGGAAGATGTCTTATTTGGTGCATAAGCTCTCCTGAACTAAAAATCTTCATCAATTGATTAAAAAACTAGTCTGAAATAACGATATTGACACTGATAAAGCTATACTTATGCTTTGCTTTAACAAGACGTAAGCTAGCTACAGGTTATGTTCATTTCTCCAACATGAATGTAAAATAAGCAAATTTCTAAATTTAATGAGACCAGGAAAACTTCATTGGGCCCATTTAGTATCAGTCCAAAAGAACTTTAGTTAGTTCTTTGTTTCACCCTCTTTGTGCATCAGCATTTTCCAACCAAATTACAGATTCCAATTTTGGTCTTGAACATGTTACATTCCTCAAGACATTGAAAAACAAAAACAGAAGAAGAAACATGTAATATCGCATTTATGTTTACACATTCTAAATGATATAAGCATGTTGAAACATGCTGAATATATGCAAGGGAAGTCAACCCTGCTGCTCTATCCACTGGATACCTGGCATTCATCCTCTGTTTGAGTTTCTTGCAGCGTTTCTTCTGAGACTTCAACCTCTCCTTCTCCATGACAATCTTGGGGTGGGTACTGTTGTCTGGTGCATTGACAATGTGCTTCAGGTTGAAGTTTTCCTAGGAAAAAGATTGTAGTTACAGAATACGTTTCCAACACCAAGATGAAGTCAATGATATTTTTAAAGTTAATACTGCCAAACCATATTCTGCTGCCTTGTTAAACATGAACATAATCAACACTATACTTTTATGGTATCCATACATAATGATGCAAAGTTCAATTTAATGCAACTATTATGGAAAATCAACTCCTCTTCTCTTTCCAATTATCCTTTGCAATAGGTCAAAGAATTATTCAACTGAAAATAAGACACTGCCTATTTAATCCTGATTAAAATCTGCATTTATAGCATTCTACATACCATATAAATTTTTTAACAGTATGGGAAATAACTGTTCAAAAAAAAGAAAAAACTGACAGACTACTAACTATCTCAGGTTTAGACATAGTTTTTCCAGAGTTGTTGTCCTTCAGAGCTTGCTGATGCTTCTTGCCCCTCAAGTGACTCAACAAATATACTTCTGATGGGATCTGAAGAAAAGGAAAAATATGTTACAAGTTAGCCCTTGTTTGCTAATGTTTTCTCCTGCAAAGATACCACTGACAGCTTTTTTTTAAAAAGTGCAGATAAATCCATCGCTTTCAATAGGGTATACTTCTGAAGATTTTTTATTTAACTGAAATTTAAGTTTATTTTTATACCCATCATCTTTAATAATTCTTAACATCCAATTTAAAAAAAATCTTTGTTAAAAATTGCATGCATTAAATATTTAATTTAATACTAAACTGTGCATTAGTTAAAATTTGTTTTTTTCTTCTTCAGAAAATGAGTCCTTGACCACATTACTATGACCTCAAGAATACTTTACATTTGCAGACTGGTGATTTTCAATGGCAGAATTGTTAAGATTTACAGACAACAGAAGAATACTTGTCAATTATAAAAAAAAATCAACAATTTTGTTATAAAAAACCTGATTAACTGTGGTGATTTCAGGGAATGGTATCAAATATAGCACTGACCTATCTCTGAAACTCCTCAGATTAACCAGCTACACAACTCAGTATGCAGGGATATGAGTCTCTATGCATTCTTTATTAGTTATATTTTCATACAATATGAATGCACATAAAACCTGCTTTAAAGTTGTTTGCACAGGTTGCAGTACAAATACAGCTTTTGTGGACAGAAGTATGAACCCTTTTTACATTATCTGAGATACAATATAATAAGGCCAAACAAGTAACATCATATCTGAATTTTTTTAAAGTCACTTCCAGGTGAAGTCTTTATACATTTAAGATACTTTGCCAAGATATTAGTGCTCATTGGCGGGAGTTGGGGTTCTTATGGGTACATGACTTAAGACATGCCTCACCAACAAGAGGTCTGTCCCCACATTTTCTGTATTATCCTTGGCACCAGATCAGCTGAAGGAATGGCATAGACCCAAAGCCCATCCCAGTGATACATCATCCATGACCCAGGCTGGGACTGATGATAGGAAGGTGTTAATTTTGTGATTCCACTTTGTCTCAAAGATGCTATCATTAGACACTAGCAAAGCATACACAGCTGCTGAAAGATCGATGGGTGAATGGACCACTTGGCGTGAAGAGTCTGACCCCTTTCTTAGCAATGCATCAATATGATCACTGAGCTTGCCAGGAATGTGCCTAATCTGGATTATGATTCAAAGCTGTGAGCACCAGCACAGGAAATCCAAGGCTTCCCAGTCCCACAGCATGCATAGCTGGGTTGCATCTAGGATTTGATAAATGTGGGTACTTGCCCCTAGTGAATCTGAAAAAGGGGGGAGGCCTTCCAGTATGGTGTAAAAAAAACCTCAATGTATTCAAAAAGAGCAATAGCAAGTATAATAAGTGCATTAAATGCATCTCATGTCTTCTGTACATTATAGCATAACACTTAAAACTGAAATCAAAGTCTTATGTTTTTTAATAACAATATTCTATCTATACACTAACCATTAAAGAATCAAACCATTGACTGCAAATAGTGTCACTCCTCTGGCCAATCTTAAAAATGTGTCAAGTACTTCCTGTGTGTCACATGCTCAATTCTGATTGGTTACAAATCCATACTAAGAAAGATCAGAAGAGCACATATTTTTCATTCATAGATGACAACAAAATTTTTTAAAGGAAAAGTCCAAAGCTCAAAATGAAATAGGGAAAGTACATATCCAGTTTCTATAACAGTTAACTTTTTACTGGAACATATATACATCTGCATCCAGACAGACTGTAATTGTGGCAATGCCTTGTTAAAGCTTAAGTCTCTCGGAGGAGGTTCTTCAATTGAAATCATTATGAGTCTGTTGAGAACTCTTTCTTCTTGCTGACTTCTTCCTGCAGTTTTGTTTCAATTTTGACTGCTGAATCCTCTCTAACAGTCAGCAGTTTGGTATGGCATAACCATGGCCATTGATGCTAATTGAAGAAGATTTGGAAATGTGCATGATGTTGATGTACAATCTGTCAGAGTCTGCACATTTTGTCTCTAGGGTACATTTCTCTTTTCATGATAGTCTTAGCAAGAGACCACTGTCAAAACATGTTTTGGGTTACACATAAATGACCAACATCTTGGTATTTGAAACATCTGTACTCTCATCAATTAAGATGCTAATGAATGGACTGCATCATACTTTCTGCATTAACTCAGATTCTATCACTGTTGTTATGCACTCCTGGAAGAAGAAAAAAAGCTTGATGATAATCAAAGTATAAAAGTATTTTAATATCATTATTATTATTATTTTATTATTATTAAAGTATTTGAAAAATGTAAAACAATTATATTTTTTAAAAAAACAAAGTAAAATGACCAAAATCAGATGCAAATTGTGCAAGAACCTTAACCTAAGACAATGGAGTGTCTAAGGATGTTGCCTTGTGATAATTTGGTCGTTTTAAGAAATCCCATCAAGGTGATTAAATGCTAAAATAATATGGCTCTACAGTCTCCCTGTCTGTTAATTAAAGTCATTCAATTATAGTAATGAAGGAAGTGACTATGTCTGTCTGTAGATGATGATCTTAAAAACAAAAAACGTTGGTATTATATACATGATTGATGGGTCCCTACGTATGTACAGTTGTGATATAAGCAGATCAGGGTCAATGTCATTGGATGCAATGATCATCAGAGCAAATAATAATAATAACTTATTTACTAAAGCATTATATAAGTTTCAAGCGATGGAATTTGTCTGACTACTGTACTGTATCATGATGTCAGCAGCAACTCCTTACATGCTCAAGAAATTATTCAAACAACAGCGTCTGTATCATCGTTTCAAACACATGAAAACTCGTTACAGTGATACTGAAATGTGACCTGTCTAGACAGGAAAGAATTTCATAACAAAAGAAACAGGTACCAATAATCCAGATTGATTAAAAAAGATAAACTTTAACAACCATTAAGCGTTGACAAGAAGTTATGACGACTAGCTACCGAATGCAATTTCATTGGCCAGTCACGATGCTAGGTGCTATTTTTTAGTAACACAGGGATTCCTCAAGATATGCAATGATTGGAACTTAACTGATTATGTTTTGGTTGCTTGTTAGTAAACACCATTTTTCCATCTAAATTAAATTTGAAAAAACGTAAATAAAACAAAAGAACTTACCTGAAATTCCTCAACAGAAGCCCTTGACGAATATGTTGCATTTCCTCCAACTCTCATGTTGCCAACACCAACACCCAGAAAGTGAACAAAATCCAACAGTGTGCCATATTTTAGAGAAGCAATATTCTCCTTCGCCAAGTAACAGGCAACTGACATAGCATGAATAACTGATTCAGATTTCTTGCTGATAGCTGCCATGCATGTAGTTTTAAGATTTTCATTTAGTTTCAGATCCTGAATTGCCTGTTTCTGAGCTGGTAATTCAACAGGCCTGTCAAGGGCTGATGTCCTGAAATTAGCATTTCCAAGTGTGAAAGACTTTTTCTGCCAGTTTTTACACACCATCTGCAAAGCATCTCATTTGCTTAATTCATTTCCAGCCACGGTCAATTTTGCTTCCAGTCTGAATTGAAAGAGCACTTTATTTTCTTCTTGGCGTTAGATGGACCCTTAGTTTCATCGCTGCCATCTTTAAGCACATCATCACTAGTATCATCCGATATGGGATTAACCTGAGGAAGTGTCTGTTTGCTGTCATTGTGCCTATTCATAGAAACTTATGCACCCTGACTGTTATTAGAAGTGTTACTGCTAAAATAATGAAAAAATGTCAGAGTTTTAACTGATTTAGCGCTTTAAAACGTTGTCCCACCAAGCCAGCCTCTGTATCAAACATGCTCTTCTGACCTTTGTTATTAACCAATCAGAACTGAGCACATGACACACAGAAATATGCGACGTATTTAGAACTATACAAGTACAACATATTTACCGAGAGTGACAACTGGGAATTTTACAGCAAAAAAATAATAATAAAATAACATATTCTTAACAAAAAAATGCACACAATTCTTAGTTTTTGCACAATTTTGCCTGCATAGGATTAAAAATCTTGCAGGAAATTTTAAAACTGGGGGGAGGGGATTTTCATGATCGTGTGTCCTAGATGCAACCCTGTGCATAGGTTGAGTAATTCCACACATGAGGAAGCTGGTCATCACTAGCAAGCTGACTGACATCATGAAAACTACCCTTCCACATAGTTGCTCCTTCCAGAAATAAAAGACATGTTACCACAGCCTTCATTTCCAGAAGGTTAATACAAAGGGTTCTCACCTCTGGTCACAAGATGCTGCTGTCCATGGTGACATTGGGCAGCTGGTAGATACAGCAACGGTGTAAGACTAATCTACTGTTGCAGCTTTTCCCGAGGAATTCCTGCCATAAGCCATTTTTTGTCTCACCAATGATGCAGGAACAGCCTTACATTGGTCAACATCATAACTCAATGATCGAATCAACCAGTAAAGGAGCATAATTTAGCCAGTAGTGGTCAGCTGCAAAGGATGCATGAAAAGGCAACAGTGCAGGTTCAAGTCTGCTGCTACAATGAGCAAGTTGGGCAGGGGCAAAAGCTCTCATTGAGACACGCTCCCTGCTGGAAATTAACTACTAAGAAACACTTTATTTTCATGGGTTGCAAATTTCATGGTTTGGGTAAAATAAACATATTCATTGGTACTGAATTTCATGGATCTATCATTTATATATATATAAAAAACACAAATAGATGCAGCTGTCTCTGTAGAAGATTACACCGACATTCATTTCCATGCATTTGCAATCAAACTGGCTTAATCCTTACAAAAGTCATTTTAATTAAATTATTCACTGGGACTGTTTTGGATGTGGGAAGCTGCAGGTTCGAACAGCAGCCAAATCATACCAAAGGCCTCAAAAGTGGCATCAGCAGCTGCCTTGCTTGGCACTCAGCATTAAGTGGTTAGTGTTAGGAATGGTTGGCCCTGTGTCAGGATAATGTGACTGGGTGGGGCATGATGCTACATGTGTGTGACATGATGCCCCAGTGCTAGGCATCACTATAGACTGCCACACTGCAGACATCATAGCATTATGACTAAAACTGTTAAAGCTCCGTTAATAAAAACAAAAAAAAAACGAAACATACAAACATTCGAACATCTGGTATAAATGCAGAGATCATAAAGAAAATGTATTCCACATGTTGGAGCTAACACATTTAATACCACTGTTGTAATCTTAAGTAATCAGGTTTTCATGTGTTCTTAAAGACTGCAATCAAAGCATAAATTGTTCAACAATGAGCATTTAGTTGCAGTAAAGAGAAAGGCTGATGTCTAATTGAAAGGAAAATGGTATTATACCAATGTTTGTTCCAGCCGCATTTATGAATAAGTTGCAACTCCTAGATTAATCTGTGATCTTTTATGAGGAGGAACTCACAAATCATGATTTTATTTATGGCATTCAACACAGGTGATTGGTCAGTTAAATAAACTGGAGGACAGTGGAGATGTACATTTAAAATCAGGTCTTAGTTAACTTGGAAACATCTACCCTTAAGCCAACTCGTGCAAAGTGGCTTATTTGCACACACAACAAAGTAGCAATTCGGAAAGAACAGACTCAAATGGGGTTTGAGAAAGCTGAACTAATCTGCTGATTCTTTATTAAGCATTAAGGAATTAGCTGATATGTGCAAAAATGTATTCGTAATTGGGAGTCATATGTGACTTTGGAAATAGCAAAGAACACGGACAGTGAGTCAATCTGCATTTATTACTATACATAGGGTAAAGTCATTACAATCTAACATGAGTTTTCATGCTCATGAAATTCTGCATTTGAATCAGTTTCAATGTTATTCATCATTCATGTATTTATTCTAATGTATATTTCACATTCTCAGCACTATAGATAAAAGTGTAGCAGTGGTTATTAAAACAAAGAAAGAAACAGGTGATTCTTTTCCTTTGCATAAGATCGAGGGAAGGGGGGAAGCAGAGTAAATGTCAGCTCCATAGATATTTCATTGTGAAAATAAATTCATCGTTTAGTTCACCCGTAAAAACCAGGAAAATTGAAACCTCATGATTTTAAAGTGTTTGACAGTATGTGAGCTAGATAATCCACATAATGCAAGATAAACAAGGTCGTGATTGTTCAAGAATTACATATCCTGATTGATATAATGTTCTGGCGAGGATCCAATTATCTAAAAGGTCCAGCTGTGAGAGGTTTTCATGCCCTTCATTAACGATGAAATTGTCATGAGTTTTTGAGGAGTTCCTTCAAGTATGTGGCAAATGCTGCAGACAAGGTTGATCTGAACGGAGTGACGAAGCAGATGAGGTCTTTACAAACAGCCATAGGTTGATTCTGAAACCAAATGGGAGCTGATAAAACTGATACATAATTCCCTGAACCCAAACCAAAAGAACTTTCATAAAACTGATAGGGACATGAAAATATGGATCAATATGATCTAGGTTAAACGGCAACATTTAAGAAGATGATCTTTCTACAAAAATTATAAAATAATATATATTATTTCCAAATAAAAAAAGAGCATCT
Organism: Sinohyriopsis cumingii; assembly: GCA_028554795.2. Classification (NCBI taxonomy): domain Eukaryota; kingdom Metazoa; phylum Mollusca; class Bivalvia; order Unionida; family Unionidae; genus Sinohyriopsis; species Sinohyriopsis cumingii. The sequence goes on from CM068827.1 coordinate 37,705,804, forward strand.
ACCAAGGCATTACAAATAGTGCACATCTTCTGATGATCATAAGGTGTGATTTTTGGTGCCTCGTTGTGATCCTCTGTTGAGTGTCGCAACACGCTCATCTCAAAAGCTTTCTCTCTGATCTGCTGTAACATGTCCTGATAACGTTGTGTACTTTCATCCTGCTGTAAAACAAATAAATGGAAAACTTATGCTCGTGAAATTTGCTAGTCCAATTCAAATATATCTGCTGCCTCATTTTAACAAATGTTATACACTTCATAATTGTATCAAACTATAGCATTAATTGCATACATTTTTACCCCTAAGTTTTACAATGATATACAGCAAATCCTTCCTAAATGTATGTAAATTCATCAAAATACCAATGCAATTTCACTCTGGCACTGATTCTTTTACAAAATCTGACAATTCTCAGTCAAGCTATCTCATGGGAAGCAAATTGCTGATAGACAAATGGATGGATGGACTGAGAGATAAACAATGTGATTACTATAAAGGTGTGCCATCATCACTGAGTGGGACATTAATTAGACACTAAAATGTATGCATTAACAAAATTGTATACTCCTGTTCACTCTGTTACTAATAGTTAAGAGACCAATCAAAATGCTTAATTATATAATAACTGACAATACTTAATTGTCACAGTAAATGCCAATCACAATTTTCACTGATAAACATATTAACGGTCTACATAAGAAACAGTCTAAGTGCTATCCAACCAAAATGTTGACGTTAAAGAAAGAAAAGATGATAAGTATCATGTTTGCATTTAGTTGTATGTAAAAATGATTCCAGCATCTGTCAATCAGCGATTTCATTTGAGAGATTCTAATTTACCCTGACCAATTTGACTGGAAGTGGAGTATAAATCATGATGTAATGTGGTGGTCAGACAACAGCATGCCCGTCAGTTTAGAACACCAGATAGACAAAGGATAATTTCAAGCATTATAACTGTGACAAACATTTTCACTAAAAATTTTACAATACATGTATGAGTCTTGTTACTATAAATGGATCATATTTGCCAAAAATGCTGATTTTGAAGAAATAAATATGCTAATAAATAGGTGAAGTTTTCTGTCTTTTCTATAAGAGATCAACAAAGATGATACATGAAATGGACGACCACAAAGAAAGCAATTTTTTCAGTAAATTGTTTCTCCTAGAATACTTAAGGGGAGGTAATGGGCAAGAGTTATTGCCCTTTGTCTATATAATGTAAACTGGACAACCAAATTTACATCTTTGGAAGAATAAATTCGGGAGTTAGTATGGCTCATATTCCTAACATTAATGTATCAGGTAACATATTCAAAGGAGAAACAACTCAATCTGGCTGACACATTTTTTTGCATTGCTCACTCTTAGTAACAAATAATAATTTGAATATAAGATGTAACACATGGTATGATTTGCCTGTACCACAATTCTGCATAAAAGAATCATCAATGAACCTTTAATCTTTGTGGTCAAACAGTTGCAATATACTAACCTTCTGCTGGATCTTCTTCTGTAGTTCTTGAATGTGCTGTTCATGCTGAGCACTGAGAGCTGCTAATCGTTCTTCACGCTCTCTGCAGAAACAGAATGAAACTGCTGATCCTCAAGAATATTGTTAATTTATTATTGAAACTTCTGAGATAATAATTTTATTTCCAAGTGTCTTTGACTGGAACAGTGGGAAAAAACCCAAAACACAAACTACCATGATTCAAATTCTTTTCCCAGCTATTCATCCCTTTGCCTACTCTGTCAAATAACCTCTAGTCAACTTGGCCCTACTTTCAAGTTCGATAAAAAATTATCACTAATCATATACCCAGGTTTGAATTCTTTATCATAAACAAAGTAGAAGGTGCTTGACACCAGGTACACATGAATCCATGTACTAATAAATGAATACATACTTGAATCATCATGATCACTTAGTCCCTATATTTTCATCATAATCTCTGATACCTAAAAACCTGTAGCTAAGTACCTTAAAATATATCGCCTTGGCAATTTGCATGAAATGGTATCAAAATAAACCTTTCTTTTATCCTGAAAGCCTCCTGGCGTTCTTTCTCCTTTTCCTGCTGTTGCTGTTCTATCCGTGCATCTCGCTGTTTGCGCTTTTCCTGCATTTCTTGAAGTCGTGCAACCCTTTCAGCCTCTAAAGCCTTTCTCCGTTCTTCTACTGCTGCTTCTTTGGCTAACTTCTCCTCAAGCTTCCTCTGCCGCTCCTCCTGAAATATAAAATATTTTATGTTATCTTTGATGCTTTTACATTATTTTTAATACCATCAGTAATTTTAATGTAATGCATATAAAGAGGCTCATTATCAAAATACATGAGTTCATCAAAGGGGACTGATGCTCTACTGGGCAAAAAGAATTCCCAGGAATTCAAGATAAGAACATTTTTTTTTTCCTTTTAACTGTTGAGTGTTGAAGCCATCCTGGATACTCTTCAACAATAATAAGATTTTATAATTAGCTGCTGTGGTGGACAGAGTGGATGTCAGGTTGGCACCATTTTCATTCAAGACCAGGTAGGCATCATTAGAAGTCTTTTGGTGAAAACCCCATGTCAATACAACCATCCAATCAGAGGTAGTAGTGACAAGAAGATATTTAAGATAGTCATTGTGGGAGCCATAATGGATGAACAATCTGCACAGTTTTCACCATGGTGGCCATCAGATCAGTACCATTTTAATTTCGGATCAACAAAACATAAAAAGTCTTCTTATGAAATCCCCATACTCTTATATCTTTCCATTTTGGAGGAGTAAAACTAACATTATTTTCAAGATGGCTACCCTGACGGCCATACTGGATATCAGAGGTTCACTACTTGTATTCGGGACCAACTTGACATCATAAGAAGTCTTTTAGTGAAAACACCATTTTGATATGAAAAGAAGTAGTGATAAGGATACTTTTAAGACAGCCACTAAGGTGAACATACTGTATGTGTGAGTGATAATGTTTTCATGTAAGACCAACTAGATATCAGTCTTTTAGTAAAAATATCCGTGTCTATGAAATTATCCACTGAGGAGTAATAGAGGTAACAAGATTCTCAAGATGGCACCAGCTGCAGCCATACTGGATGTACAAGTGGCATCTTTTTTGTTTAGGACAATCGGGACATCATAAGATATTTTCTGGTGAAAATCACATTTTAACATGAGCTTTTGCTCAAAAGAAGTTGCGATAACAAGATTTTCAAGATGGCTGCTGTGTTAAATCTGCAGATAATAATCTATGAACTTATTTTCATATTTTGCAATGATTCAGTGTGCAAGAAACCAAAGTTTAGAGTAAAATATGTTTCTTTGATAATTATTCCTCATTCATAATACAGAACATCTACTACATTACAAATCTAGCTCTTCCAAACTTAAAAAGAGATGTTAACCTTTCTCTTGGTTTGTTTTAGCAAAAATTGAGCCAAGAAGTTGTCTGCTTGCTGAAATGAAAGTAAGATGAGACTGTTGCCAAATCCCATCAATAGTCATTTACAACTGGAGACTGTTGCCTAATCCCAATAGTCATTTATGAGACTGTTGCCAAATCCCATCAATAGTCATTTACAACAGGAGACTGTTGCCTAATCCCAATAGTCATTTATGAGACTGTTGCCAAATCCCAACAATAGTCATTTACAACTGGAGACTGTTGCCAAATCCCAATAGTCATTTATGAGACTTGCCAAATCTCATCAATAGTCATTTACAACTGGAGCAGAAGTGCAATGATCTTCCAGGGATATAACTGCATGGAGGGAGTGGGAGGAAGTGTCTGTGTTATTACATAGTAAAAAGTATTAGCAAAGGAATATTTTACTCCAAAACTTGGTTTCTTCTTCAGATACACTACATAATCATAACATGTGAAGGAAATGGATGAATGGTGGGAGTTTCATCCCCCTACCATCATGTTGTGCCTGGCTCTGGTTTCCTACCATGTGTAAAACAACTTTGAGTTTCATGTGAAATAGGTCAATTGACAGAACATCTCAATGAATGGAAACATTTTCACTTCTGCAAATCCAGTGGAAGTAGAGTAAACTGAGAGAACCATGACCAGAATTGGCATGGCTGAGTGCTGAATGTTGTCTGCATCTTAAATCTAGAATTGGGTTTACTCTGAAGAAAGGTCACTGTACTGTCATGGTGGACATAGGTTGAGATTGTGCTGGAGCCGAGTAAATAAAGACTGGGGCCAGTTGATGGTGCTGAAGTCTGGTACATCAGCACCTGGGTCTGCATGTGGTGAAAGATTGTTTAGGAATGGTCCAAGTGGACCACCATTCCATACCAGCATTAGCCCAGTAGTCTGTTCAGCGCTGATACACAATGGTTGTGGCACTGCTGGCCTTGGTGGAGCTGTAACTGTGTGGGAGGCCCATTATCACAAGGGTTGCAAACTTTTTTTTAACTGGCAATCATTCTGCTTGGAATAACTCAAACAAGAATTAAGTGATACAGGTGGTACCATTGACAATGCAGATGGCATCCATATCATTGTGGGAGCATTTCCTGGCTCTCTCCTTTGATTATTTGGCTTGTACAATAATCCATCCCTCTTGTGATCAGTGTGAACCAATGCCACCAGTAAGGCTAAAAAGACATTCCACACTGCTCATACAGTTTGAGCAGTTATCTTCAGCTAAGTTCAAGTTTCTTACACACCACACATTTAATCCTACTGACTGATGCCGATATCTGTAATTAGGACAATCAAAACAAGAGCAATAACAGGTAAAGATCTGTCAAGTGCAGCGCTAAGCTTAGAGGACAGAATGAAAAGATAAATACAAAAGAAAATTGCAGAAATTACCTTATTACTAAGATTACATGATCATTTACTTCCTAATGATTACAAAAAAGGTTGAGTACTGTAATGAATTGTAAGTATTACAAACCTTCGGGCAGGCAATTAAGATGATGCTGATTAGTTTAGCATACAATGAAGTAAGACAAATGAAGTGCAAATATTCATCAACAAAAGAAAACGAGCAAAAGTGACCATGAAAACAAGAGGAAAATACTTCACTGTGACAAAAAAACTAAAAAGGATCGTTCAAACTGGTAAAAAGGCACAAAATGGGATGTTTCTTTGACATCTCTTGTAAAGTATGTTGACTTGACATGAACTTAAGTAGTTATTGGCAAATGAAAGGATCTGGAACCAATTACTCTATCAAGGGGAAGACCACCTTCATCTGTCTATTGTCTCCGCACAACTGTTTTGCATTTTTATTGCTAAAACAAGCCAAACGATGGGGTTAATGTCCTCATCAACTTGGGAGGTTGCGTATTTTCTCCAATGTAACATGATCGGGTAATATATTTGAGGAAGAAACCATTTTTTTTTGGTCCGCAAAGTTCTCAGGATGAACAGATTCCATTGTATTTAAAAGTTCCTAAATTCATAATACCTTTCTACATATACAAAGTTTCATTTTACAGCAATTTATGTTACTATCTCTGTAGGTATTATTTAAATTAACATTGTTGCTCCAGGTATCAACAAAAGAAATTTTCAATTCTATAAAGACAATACAAGTTAATGAATACTGTTACGGGTACTTATTCAAGTAATATATACTTTGCTTCTGCATAGACTTTTGGTAATACAGGTGCTTGGTGCTGAAATTCAAATAAAATACAAAAATCAGCATTTCAAATGCCAGTGCCCTTCCCAGTGATTTCACAAACACAAGTATTCTTACAGTGTATGGCAGTATTTAAGGCATTATTTGACAAAAAGACATTTAATCTATAAATAGAATATGAGTAATGGAGGTAACTGACACTGAGTCTAATTACTATTTTCAATGTCTGAGTCTTCAAATATTTTAGCCCCAAAATGTTAAGTTTAAATTAGCCCTCACTAAATTAGAATCTAAGAATACCTGCATATCTTGGAGCCTTGCCTCTGATTCCTGATGTTTGGACATGATGTCATGGCGTTTGTTCTGAGCCTCAAGTGTGTTAATGAAAGCAATCTCATTTGCCTGGAACGAAAGTATTTAAGATTTTTATGAAATTAAACATTTATAACCTACCATGTACTAAAAAAAAACCACCAAACAATGATTTAGTACAATCCCTATTGTATGGCCTAACAAGGACAGAGCTTGAATATCATGTCAACGACCTAAACATTGTTGCAAAACATGCTTCTTGATCCCTTCGTCAAAAGGTTGAGTGAGCATGTTAAAACATGAACTGTTTTAGCTTTATCATGACTTGGCCAATGTATCGAAATATTATAAAGAAAATTCAGAATGGGGTTTATGGAATATAACCTTAATGCAAATTTTCTGACTGCAACCGTGATCCAAGGTCAAAGGGGGAGCAAGTACTTGACAGAATGAACTGCTACTGTTTTATGATGATTCATCCCCAATTCAAAAAAAAGCCATCAAGGGGTTAAGGAATAAAAGCAAATGAAAGCCTTTAACTTAATAAAATTTTCCTTCTGGCCTTATTTTCTCAGATCTTTTCCCCATTATATGTAGCATGAATGAGCATGTCACAAAATTAACTGTCTTAGCTTCATAGTGGTTCATCCCAAGTAAGAAGAAACCCCATCAAAGGGTCTAGGATATATAAGCAAATGAAAACCTTTAACCAAAACCTTAAGAAGCATTTTCTCAAGGACCTGTGGCAGACTAGAACTTCTTCAACTGCTTGATCATAAATATGTTTTTAAAACAGTTCAGGCTTATTTCTTGCCCGCTGGTTGATCTTGGTGACTAAAATTTTTGACAAATTTTCTGCACCTAAGGAGGCCCTAAAGTTTGTCTTATTTTTCCTCACAAGAGAAAATACCTTTTCACTGCCACTGTTGCTGTGAGGAATGCACAGTAGCTGCAGCACTTTTGGTTCTTCTACAGGAAAATTTGGAAGTGATCTTTGAGTCCGGGAACATTTGTCGGAACAAATGTTTAGCATGGTCTCCAGCTGATAAAGGTAGATCGTGTTCAACAAGAAAACTCACAAATAATGCTTCAGCGTTGGTAGCTTGCAGGTCTTCCATTGATGGCTTAAAATATTCCTAAGCTGAAATCTGCTAATTCTTAATTTTCCCAACTTCTACGTGTTTTTTGCAACCGATGTGCTTCCTCGCAACGTCTCTGCAACCATGCTAATACTAAAACTTGTGGCACACTGTGTGCAAAAAGCATGATGTGTATCAATCTTTAATGGCATAATACATGGAAATTTTTTGGTATATTCCAAATTAAACTTCACTTTTTGAGCAATACATTTCTTGTTGAAGCCATTTTCAAGATCTTACATGCGATGCCAAACGGTAATTCAAATCAGTGTTGGTGACGCATGCACAGAGCAAATTTCCAGTTAGGCCCCATTTTCTCTCAAAGGTATTTGTAAAACTACTCTTATACATATAGATTAAAATAGGCTAAATGCCTGCTACCAGACCAACTGTACCAAACAGCTATAGTTCCACTAATATCGCGACCAGCAGAACCAGACCTGCCAATATCATGACTAGCGCTTAACGGGAAATCAGTTATTTTATTAAAGATTTAAAATAATTGAGAAGTGGAGAATTCGTGAATTTTTTGCTTGCGGCATGAATTCGTGAATCGCTGAAAAAGTCGTGAAATTCACGTCAAAATCGTGAGGGTTGGCAGCTATGCTAATGAATTACTGACAATGATGCTGCTGATGTAAAAAAAAAAAAAAAATATGCCTTGCATCCACTAATGTGAGCTTCTTAAAAGAATCCCAGTGGAATGAAAATTAATTTTTGGGGAAGCTTTAGAATCTAAAGAATTGTTTTAAGGTCAGAGTGTTTGTTGTTCTTGGCTCCAGAGCTGCCTCACCTTGGCCTCTTCATCATGTGCTTTTTGTGCTTTAGCCTTCAGCTGCAGCTGACGTTTTTCTTCTGCCCTCAGCATCTTCATTTCCATCGTCTCTTTCTTCTGTCTCATCAACTCTTCCTTCAGTGCTCGCACCTCCTCTACCTGTAATTACGAACCAGATCTTTACATACAATCAGATTTGATGGATCTCCAATTCTGAAATCCCATAACAAAGATTTTCAGAGTTTTGTTAATTATCATAAAATAATGCATTATCTTTCATTAGTTTTCAAATGGCAAACACATTTTTATAATAAAATGAACAAGAAGACCCCTTGGCTATATCCAATAAGCAGGTTTTTATGCATTTTATGTATGTTGTGCAACACATTCCAACAAGTTCTATAACATACTCTCAGACAGGTTTAAACCAGTCATGGTTTCGGTTCTGATATGAAGGTGATTGGAAAAGATGGAGGAAACCATAAAACAAGGATGTGCACCATACTTAATGTTGCTCATGACAAACCAAAGAAATGATTCTTGAATCAAAGAAATGCAAAGCCAGCAACAACAACTTCACTGTTCAGAGAAATACTCACACCAATTAATATGTGGATAACATGGCCATTAAAAATGGTAATAAACAACTGTAACATTTACACAATGTAACTTTTAGGTCAAAATATAGAGTAAAAAGGATAGTAATGTCAAAATAGCGCCTTAATAATATGACATATTGCTAGAAAATATTAAAAACTAAACATGACCTTGATATTAATGATAATTTGTTTAAATAAATTCAAACCATCAAAACATACATCATGTTATGATATACAGACACCAATTACAATAATGAAACCTGACATTACAAATGAGGGTGTCTTCATAAACAATCCTGGATCGAAAATACATTTTTATGGATGAGCATTTTGGCATAAAATTTGCTCCAATGAAGGATTTTTATGGAAGTAAAACCACTCTGACTAGAATTTTATTATAATACAGAAAATTTTAAGAGTTTTTTAAAATTTCATGAAAATCTTAATTTGCCGGTAATAAATTTCCAGACTTCTTCAGCTCATGGTAAACAAAAACCATCGTATTAACCACACCTTCTTTGACAAATCCCTCAGTCTCTCTGCCTTCCCTTGTAACAGTCTCTCTCTTTGCTCTTGAGCCTTGGCTTGTTTTTCTTCATGTCTCTTCAATGACTCTGTTGGTGATCTGTTAAACAAAAGGGTGAGAGTGAGAATGAACCAAATCCTTTTTTCCCCGACTACAACCCGAGACATGAGCTACATTACACTTGTTGAAGTCCACGCCAGCAGGTGATTCAAGCAAAATAATCAATATAAATCTCCTAAATTCACTCAAACATAAAGGGAAGTTAATGTCACCTTCATCTGTCCTTGATCTGGTGCCTTCCCTCCCCTTCTTGGAATTCTGTAGCATTCTATTATCATAATTAGTTATAATCAACAGCTTAATGTTTTGCAAGCAATGACTGCTTTGCATTAGCAAAATGGCTTGCATATCTTCAATCACATTTTGTGCAACTAGATTCCTGTCTGAAAATGACCTGTAAGCCTCTAAGAATTTGGTGAAAGTTGGGAGTTCTAATTCATGATGTTTATATACAAATGGACATTAGAAGACTGAATTGTTGATGAAGATTGAGCTAACAACTAAAACCTCATCATATAAATTTGTGTGAGTACCATAACATGTTCACTTTCACAGCAATTCACTAAAAACTGCAAGAGTACATACCTTCACAAAATTCTGAGATTCAATGCATCCAGCTAAAGGTAAACAAGGGCAGCAACTCTTACAAAGATTTGTTGATATGTGCATCTTAAGACGAGGACCATAATGTGTGCCAGGTTTCACAGAAATCAGTTAAAAAGAAAAACTGCAGGAATATCTCTGCTAACAAAATTGTGTCATACACTGCATTAAGGGACAAAACAAAACAAAATGGGCAATAACTCTACCAAACATTGTGGGAACAAAGTGGTTTGTTCATATATGCATCTTCAGGTCATAACCATGATATTTACCGAGAGTAATTGCAACCCATAAAGACCTACGGAACTTGTTAGACCATTGAGATTGTATTAAACACTGAATAATACTTATGACTCGCTGTGACATGAGGTAGTACCCTTTTCCTCAGCCTGTGACATCATCACAGTTCAAAATAGACCCAAGCAGGTGGTATTAGAGAAAAGACAAAGGATTATCTTCACACTGACATCAAGCAATGACGACATTCTATGCACATTAAAAACATACATAAAAAATAAACGCGATCATGAGACACGATATTCTTTACTAAAAACATCAGCAGATGCAAGGCCAGAATTTTTGTCTGGATTTTAGACTTCCTATTATTAAATCTAAAGCAGACCCGACCAAAACTTGACGCAGAAAAACAAAACTTTGTGAAACATGGGTATCTCTGTGATCTGGAGTAAAAGAGAACAAGCTGACAAAAATCATGGGTACAATATGCAAAATATAATTTTCAGCCATTTGTTCATGATCAGACCTATTAACCAATCCAAAACAACCTCTCTTACATATATAAGCAACTTGACAGGAAAAACCTTCTGAATCAGATGCACCTGGATTACATTGGAAATAACAAGAAAACTGTCTTTTCTACACATTTTATTCAAACATGAGAAAATGCTTCTGGCCTTAATGAGTCAAGCTACAAGGGGGGAAAACTCTATATAAAAAAATGAAAATGCAGTGATTTATGAATATGTACATCCTTAGGTCATGAATATAACATTTACCAAGTTTTGTGGAAATCTATCAAAAACTGCATGACTTCCTGTGATAATGAGCGTCATATACTGCTACAAGACAAAAGACAAAAAGGGCAGTAACTCTAACAAACATTAATGGAGCAAAGTGATTTGCTGAAATGTGCATCTGCAAGTGAGGACTGTGATATTTACGCATGTCAATCCATTACAAACTGGGGTACTAGCTGCATTAACTGATGCAGCAAAGACATATGAACAGACACATGCACTGTCTCTCTCTCCCCCTCTCCCTCTCTCTCTTTAAAAATAAAAATAAACCAACATGCACAATTAACAAACAAATGCATTCTCCATTCAAAGAATAATTTTATTAGTTCATTTATTTATATATTTAAAGCCATACTTTTAACAGTCTCCTTATAATTCTTTTGTAGCAATATTACAGACCAACACAGTACATATAAGCAAATACAAAAAGACAATTAAATCTTTTTAACCAAATGGCACTTAATTTACTGCCTGTCATAAAATGTATACTATCATTGGTTTCGTTGTACTTCGTCCTAGAACACATCTATCCAAAAATCAAAAAGGCTAATGATTAATCTTCTTTCAAATAAGTTACACTTGAACTTTAAGATCTTTCTTTCATTGCTGCAAGTTAAAAACCAACAAAATCTGCAATGACCCCCTAACGTTGTACTCCAAATAATGCATTTGTCTCAGCAAGTTTACTGATTTCTTTGATGTGAAAGAATGTCTTGGGTGATAATGTATTCTCCAGTTATATTGGGTCAAACAAGGGCTGATTTTTTAAAATTCTTAAACACTGTCACGAAAGGATTATTCACTTTTGCAGTCTTCACAATCATGCAATCAGAAGTCACGCAGGTAATCCTAATGGATGTGCCATATTCCAGTCAAGGGAATTATTTTCTCCCTTTTTCATTAAAGTTAGATCCACAGTTACTCTTTTGTGTTCTGTTTCTTTCACTTTCTTCGCTAATGATTCTTAGTCCAAGTCGTTTTAATCTGGTGATCACTTTCTAGTGCAACAAGCATTGACATTAAACATCTGGATGACGTCTTGATGAGCCTGATGGAGATCATGTAAGTGAGATTAGGGGAAGCTACTCCATCATAACGTTGCCTATGCTAGTCTGGTACTCTGTTTCATATGCTCCCTGCGCTGCACTCCGCTATACGAATAGCAGAGTGCAACGCAGGGAGCATACAGAGCAGGAAACCAGTGCAATCCACCTTCATCTGTTGCCTCTGAGGGAACAAAATATTCCTTAGTTCCATTCTTGTACAATCAAAATGGGAAGTAACTTGTACAAGTAGTTTCTATGATTACATTACTTAATTGCAAAAAAACAACTGGACCAAACTAGAATTCAAGATTCTTCCAGAAAATTTTCACGATTAAAATATTTAATATGCTTTACTGATACAAGACTTTTGATTAATAAAGTCTTTACAAATATGTAAGTTTATTGTTTCAGCACTTGGTCGATACAATTTACTTGTAAGAAAGGATCTATGTGATAGATAAATAAGGTATATAATGAACTAAGGGGTATGAACAAATATTTACTAATGTTATGATAAACCACAATAATATTGTCAAATTTTTAAAGTATAATAATGGAGAAAGAGTGCTTAAAAAACTAAGATATACTTTGTTGGTCTTCTTCTTGAGGGAGATGAAAGTTTTTCGTGCATGTGAACCCCATGTCCTGGTGTTCTTACATCCGCTTCTTCAACCATCTCTCCCCAGTCTTTCTTCTCACCTGCTGCTTCTTCAGCTGAAAGTGAAAATAATAAAAAAAATATAAGGTAGTCCGCTTTTGTGAAATCAGTGTTTGCTGTGCATCTTGAAATGGCAAGATCATTACGTTATGATATCACTGATATGATATCACTTCTTACTTAGGTATATCATAGTGCTATGAGCTCTGGCTGAAACTGGGTTCAGTCTGCTGTCTCTTATTAAATAATGAAAAAGAAAAATTTCCATACAATTCTGATAATCACAATGACAGTGCTATGAAAGAAGATAAAGCCAATGAAAGGTAAACAAGACCTCTATAAATCATTTCTGTTGCTGAAAATCACTGTGATCTCAATTGTTATACTGAAAGAAAATTCACTCACCAACACACCCTTTCTTTGCGTATTTAATAAGGAGTCAATGATCTTCAGCCTGTGCAAATTTTATGAATTTATAAATATCCATTCAGGTATTATTTTATTGGCAATTAGTAACAGAGTACTTTTTTATGAATACATCACAATGTAATGACTCTTACTTGGAGATGCAAGAAATGCACACCAATCTGTTTATTTTTAAGTGATTATGAATTTGTCGGACAATTAGCTAGGTAAAAATATAAATTATCAAAAAAGTTAAATGCTCCTAAATTTCACAGTTATCCTTAATCACATAATGGTAACATTTATGAGCTTCACATCATAAAAACACTGAAACCTACTGAAAATGAAACCACACTAAATAAAACTGCTTTGAAAACAAATCATGATTCAGGTACCAACTTTGTATTCTTTAATTTTAATTAATTTTAACTCAGCAAAAGATAAACTTGGTCCCATATGTCAGTTTCATAATAAAATGAACCCAATAAAAATGAATATTGGTAGCATCAGAACGTCTGGACAACACATGGTTTTTAAACGGCCTAAAGCAATGCAAGATAAAATAAAAACCGACAGAGTAACAAATACAGATGAAACAAAATCCTAATTATCACAAAAATATATAGTTTAAAAACTGACAAGCTAATCATGTTTTCTCAAATAAGAATTTACTACAATGTAAGAGAGCGCCTGATCAAGTCTCATTTTTAGGTAGAGTCTGGAAACTAAAAATGCCTGAAAGATAAAGATTTTAGTCTGATAGGTTTCAATGTATAACACAACACCAAGAAATATTAAGAATATCCCAAACTTTTGTTTACAAGACATAAAAGTCATGAAACTTATTGAATAAGTCCTTCAGTCCAAGCACAATATTGCAAACAAGTTCAATAAATTTCAGATCTAATGCAAGTAATTAAAAACAGAAGTCCCACATACCATCATACTCAGCAACCATGGCATCCCAATCCAGAACCTGCTGAGAGGCGTCTAGACTTCCCACTGTATTCTGAAAAGCATAGTAGACATAATATAAGACTTTGCTTAGAGAGGCCATTTTTATCAGAAGTTGTTTCTCAAAGAATACTTACGTGATCACATTAATGTTAGGAATAAACTTCCTCTACCTCCCAAATTCAGATGAAAGAAACATCTCTTATGTATCCATATACAATACAGACTATACAAATAGTAGCCATGGGAAATCATCCATTATACTATTGTAATTATCTCCCTTTGTCATTGCTATGTGGTTACCCATATACAACATGTTCTTCATTTAAAGTGTGAGAAATATATCAATGAGGACCCTCACATTTGTGAGGAGGTGTGGGAGGGCTGAATCATAATGTAATCAGATAAGTTTTCTTTGAGGAACATAATTTACAATTAAAAAAATTCTCTGTTAAATACATTATCCAATCACATTAATAGTACGAGAAGAGATAAGATGTGAAAATGCATCAGTATATAACCACAGCCTGGATCAACCTTCTAATGATATTGTGTGTGGTCCTCATGTGCAGTATTAATCCACTCTCCTAATGAGAGGCAAAACAACCAAGGGATAGTAACTAGCAACATTTTCGCCATGGTGCCTAAGATACAAAAAAAGGAGAAATGTATGGTGTTTCCTTACTGGAGAAAGTTTCCATGTGAATCAGCTTTAAATAAATACCCATGACCAGGATGTGCTGGCCTCAAGGTCTGGTGGATGTATGGGAAATTGCCACTGGACCCAATAAAATTCAGTTTTTGTCTCTGCAAGCCTAAGTCACAAATTTAAAAACTATATAAAGTTAACCGTGAGTGTCAGTTGACAACTTCAATAATGTCTCAAATCAAGCTGTTGCATCTGAGATTCCATTTGGGGAGTAATGTAAGTATTTAGGACTGGTTCAGATCCAAGTTTGCTAACAAGTCAGATAAATCCCTGTCCCATGATGCTTGAAGGCACTGGAAATCATTGTAGCTTTCAGCAGTAATTTATGCTCATTTCTTCTCCTAGAAGAGCCAGAGAAAGGAAATGGCCACCTACATAACTGAAGCTCACAGGAAGACAATGAAACAGTCCAAACACGAGCATGTAATGATGCATTACTTTCCCTGATATACCAGTACATCTTAAAAGAGAGGACTTTCCACAAATGAGGAACTGATAAGGGCCAGGTGTGAAGGAGTCCTCTTTCGTGACAGGGGCAGAAAACCTGTGATCTCAGCTGTTTCAGCAGGTTGAGAACTGTCTTGATCTTCATGATAACATCTATCACTATACTTAATAGACTACTAACCTGTCTTACCTAAAATGAACAACAGATCATCCACTGTCTATTTTTCTGGGTCCAGTACTTGCAACACAAAGTTGTGCAACTTGTGATTGCACATGGTCACAAGATCAATTAATTTTCTGCAAGGGTGTTGCAGGTTAAACTTGTACACTGTTATACTTTTACTAGTTCACCCCCTATAATAATGAAAACATTTGCAAAGAAATTTAATGCCAGTTACACCCAAAATATCTTGCAGAAAATTACACACACATCCATTTGCAAAAATGCCCAATTTGTACAGGAATTTTAATGTCTACTGTTGACTGCTATTAATTATACTTGTAACTGAAACTTAAATTCACTTACCTGCTCAAATTAAATGGGCTCTTATGTTGTCATGGCTTGTAGTTATCATTTATAAATTGATTAAGTATTGTTTTAAAATGGAAGAGAAACTTATTAAACCCATTAAGTCACTATTTTGTTCCTATAATAACAAAGAAAATTGATTAAGTGATGCAATCACTAAAAAAATGTCCACACTAATCACAAATTAAACCACATAACATGTAGCTTACAAAAATGTACAGAAATTCAACAATATCTCTTACATAGAAATATTATTATGGAATCCACACCAAAGGTAAAATATACAAAATTACTAATGAAAAACTAAAAAATACAGTTACCAATGCTCCAAGCAAAGATAATTCAATAAAACAAAACCAATTTTGCAGATGGATGGTGCTATTTTCACAGGAATCCTATTGATTTCAGGAGGTATACTGGTAACATTGCTGCAAAAATTGACTGAAAGTTCAAACTGAAGAATATCCAGTATGTAAGCAGCCACCCACCAGTGCCAAGGGAAGGTGATTATAATACCCTAGAAGAGAAGAAACTTGTTGACAGACAGTACATATAGACAGACAGCATTAAGAATACATACTGTCTTCTTGGAATGTGGCTGGAGCTTAAAACAACTGGTTGAACTGAACGTCAATTTATTTATAACATCAAACTGGAGATGCTGGAGGCCACAGAGAGTTATTTTACTGAAGACTAACTGTATTTGGCAAAGAAATGACAATGATTTTGTGGTCCAAAAAATGAATCAATATAGTTCATTTTCAGTAATCTCAACATCAGAGAAGACTGGGGCTGGAGACCATACAATTCTGAGCTCAACTTTAAGGTTTTGTCTCAATATCAGCCAATCATAAATGACCTTTAAAATGTAATGTCAGTTGTGATTGATCAAATCAAAATCTCAATTCAAAGTTCATGGTGTAAGTCAGTGAAATAACTTTTTCTCCCCCATGTGACACTGACCCTGGGGCAAGAAGCATGGCTGTGGCATGCAAAACACCCTTTAGTCATAACATGTAGCTAAAAGTATCCTTGGTGGTAAAAAAAAAAAAACAACCTTGTACCTGAACAAGAATTCAAGTCACCAAGTTTCATTTTCCATAGACATGACCCTGACCCTAAGGTTTCAGTGAGCAACAAACCATCTAGGTTTAATATATATCTTGAAAGAGGTTTCATAAAATATACTCAGAATTTGAAAAGTTGCATCTTGGATAAGGATTCAGGCCACTATCTTTGCTATGATCTTGACCTTTGACCTTGAATAAGGTGCAAGACACACCGTTTAGTCATCATACATACCTGGATAAAGTTTTATTAAAATCTCTCCAAGGCAGGCAAAGTTACAGACCAGGTAAGAAAGTGTTTACATATGGACAAATGCATTGTTGGATGGATGGACAATACTGTAAGCTCAACTTATGACAAATGTATTTAAAAAAATGAGTATTGATACAATTGTCTGAACAACTTGAATATCAATGTCTAGCAAAATTTGTAAGTCGCCATTTGCAAAGTCAATTAATGAAAATGGTAAAATTTTCAACTGTTCAATTAGTACTTTTCGGGTGGAAACAGTATCCAATTCATTTACTAAAGAAAGAACAAAGGAAATGTACAAGATTACCAGGTTAAGATGTCATATTGCACACTGGGTATAAACTTTATTAAACTTTCTTGAGCATTCCTGAAAATCTGATTGCTATTTTAACTCTGCATAAAAGACATAACAATAAGCTAACCTCACAAGATTTATATCCATTAGCCCAAGCCAAAAAGACTAACAATAAGCTAATCCTCACAAGATTTATATCCATTAGCCCAAGCCAAAAAGACTAACAATAAGCTAACCTCACAAGATTTATATCCATTAGCCCAAGCCAAGAAGACTAACAATAAGCTAATCCTCACAAGATTTATATCCATTAGCCCAAGCCAAAAAGACTAACAATAAGCTAATCCTCACAAGATTTATATCCATTAGCCCAAGCCAAAGACTTAACAATATGCTAATCCTCACAAGATTTATATCCATTAGCCCAAGACAAAAAGACTTAACAATATGCTAATCCTCACAAGATTTATATCCATTAGCCCAAGACAAAAAGACTTAACAATATGCTAATCCTCACAAGATTTATATCCACTAGCCCAAGACAAAAAGATTAACAATATACCAATCCTCACAAGATTTATATCCACTAGCCACAAAGCAACATACAAATGCACAAGCTTAATCATTTAATGAAGTTAATGTAACTTACCCCACTGACACCCAGTTCACTCTCAGTCTCTGTCTCAATTTCAATCTCAATCTGTGCATTTTCCTCACGGGCCAATTCCTTTAACCAGCTCTCTTCCTCCTGGATTACACTCTGTAGGGCTTTGTCCTGCTCGGCCTCCAGCTGTTTGGTCAAAGTGTCCTCTATTTCCATAGCCTGCAGCCAAAATTGACAATTCCATCTTTAGCAACACTGATCTCAGATTTACTGGCCTTTGAATCAATAAGAATGGAGGTCAACAAATACGCAAAACATGCCGTGCATACAAACTTACTGAAAGCTCAATGCTTAGCATGAAGCAATGTGGAGGAAGTCCAATGTATTTGTAGAATCCTTAGGCCAACTAAAAAATTATATATGGTTTTGATTACAATGAAGAAACAAAATTAGGGCAGTTAGGTCAGTACAGTTTTCTTGTTGGTCTGGAGAAATTTAAATGAAACATAAACGAGGAAATAAGCATCATTTGTATCCTGAATTTAACTTTGATCACGGTTACATCTCTCTGTTAATTTGTTTTGCCCAAATCTCTTTTCTTCTTTTCTCAAATTTGTTTCTCCCCCAAAAAATGTTGGGTCAACAGAAATAAAAAAAGGTCAGTCAGGTAACCAGAACCACATATATTTTTCTATTTGTAAGTACAA
Source organism: Sinohyriopsis cumingii (assembly GCA_028554795.2). Classification (NCBI taxonomy): domain Eukaryota; kingdom Metazoa; phylum Mollusca; class Bivalvia; order Unionida; family Unionidae; genus Sinohyriopsis; species Sinohyriopsis cumingii. The sequence goes on from CM068827.1 coordinate 37,724,143, forward strand.
ACATTGATTGGGGAAGAAAAAAAAACTGAAGTGGCAACTCAGCATCAATCACAATGTCTATTATCAACTTAGTGTCACTGTAAAAAGCACAGGTGAAATTATGTAAGAGGCTGCAGAAATACTCACCAAATATATATAGTATTTCTTTCATGGGGACAAACTTGTCATTGTAACCAGAAATGTGTGTGATCTTATCAATGGACAAAGTTTTCAATGTAAAAAGTTTACCCAATTGTTGCTGGGAATTAGCTTATCATCAGAGAACTGTGGCTAACATATATACTCGCTTTTAAGTCGAGTCCAACAGCAAACTGCATGGATCAGATCTGCTGTTGCATAATACAGTCTGGCATATCAATGCCTATGCAGTTTGTTAGGAGTAATCAGTGCAACAAACAACACAGACCCTGATCTGCCATTGCATCATGGGGTTGCATATCAGGGTCTATTTTTCTGCAGTTGTTTATATGGAGTTACTATGGTAGCATGTATTACCATTTAGTCATTATGTGCATCTTTTAAAGGCATACAAATTTATGTGGGTAACCAATTTTTGTAAATTTTGTGGATGATACTAGCCACAAATATAATAAGAATGTATTTATGTACACAAAGAAAGCACACCAGTACAATGATGGCTATATGGTGCAAATTAAAAATCAAGTAAATTATTGCAAAGATTAAAAAAACTGCAAAAAATTTACAAAATAAAGGCTCAAAGAGCAATATTCTTTCTGAGGAAGCAACAGGACTCTCTCTTTAATCAAGCACTAACGAAAACAGTTTTTCATAAAGCAACAAAAATGTATGCACATAAAACATGATTTCAAAGAAATATGCTTCATCAAGATATCCAAATAAAAAATGACGCTGTGCAAAGTTTTAACGTTGTTGTACTAAATATGACCTCAACAAGACTAAAGATACTCCCCCCCCCAAAAAAAACTTACATTATTTATCTGCTTTTCAAAACTCTCGTCTTCTTCCTTCTCCTCTACATCATTTAAGAGATTAATCTCTTGTTCCTCTGGCTGAGAAGCTTTTTCTTCTGAATCAGGAATGTCCACAATCTTTCCATCATTCACTATTGAGTCTCCATTAGATTTCATCCAAGCATTGACTATTGTGTTTGTATTAGAGACATTTGGAACTCTTGGCACACTATATACAGACTTCTCATTTTCTGGAGGTAGCTTATTTATCACAGAATCAACATCTGTTTCAACTGAATAACTGCTTGTTCCATTATTTGCCTCACCCTTAGAAGGTATATTCTCTTTTTCACTGTCTTTGCTGCCAGTCCTATTTCTCTGAGAGTTTGATAATGTCACTGTACCATGAATTTCCACAACAGATGAGGATTTTTTGTTCAAAGGATACCTTCTGTCTTTAGATTTTGAATTTTTCACATGATTATTCTGCACAGTTGCATTTGAATCAGAGATAGATCTTTTAAGCTTATGATCGTGTGCAGCTTGTGATGCTGTTGAGAGATTCTCGAGGGATCGCTGAGATGGGGAATTTCTGGCCTTTGGTTTACCACCTCTCTGAACAGTTTCCCATCCTTCTTGATTATCATCTGCAATTAAATAATTAGACAAACAGACCCTCTAAAAACTGAAAGTAATGATGGCGTAGAAAGAACATAAAACAAAATGCTTTCCAACAGAATTTGCCATTCATCAACATACGATCTCCAAACTAATACTATGCAGACTAAATATCTGTGAAAATGTTTTTCATATTTAGACAGAGAAAGAAAACAAGTGTTTGTGATATATAGAATCTATGTTGGGGTTTGGACACAGACAAGGAAATTCCAGTCAAGGGATTGTATTATCTGTGGTTCCCTTGAGGCACAGCCTCGTGGAGAGACAAAAACTGTAACCCTACAACTGGGATTTCCTTGTCTTGGTGCAAACACTGACATAGATCATTAATCTCAACCAATGTTTTCCAACTAAATTAAAATAATTGCACCCTTGCAGTTTATTAAGCAGATTCAAAACACAGTATTCATCAGGTATTGTTATTGCTTCAAACTCTATAAAAAGGTCATCTGGTTTTGCACTCATTTATGAAAATCTGAATAATTATCCAAGTTGAATCTAGCTATATATGTCACTCTTGGAAGAGGAAAGAAAATCAAGGAAAAAGTTATAATTGTTATGTGTTGCAAGTATTGCAGAATAAGTTCTCCAGCCACATGATTTTGTTTTTCAAAATACATTTACTGCGCATTAAGACAAATATGTTAATGAGGGAAATCGGGTGACCTGTCAGGCATAAGTACACAAGTGTAAAAATAAAATCATTTGACATTATTACTGTATTATCATATTTAATAGAATTATGTCATATGAAATTGACAATAAATAATTAATATCTGTTATAAGGTAAAGTTTCAACTTTCATCAGTTCTAATTTGAAAAATGTTCTATGGTAGGTAATGGTACAATACTGTGCAGTACAAAATGCCTACAGTTCTAATGAAGTGTGTAGTGATATCAGGAAATTTATAGTTCACGAATGAAAATATTGCTATGATAGACAATATGGAAAACTTTTTGTGGAATAGCGTGTTGACTGATGAATGAACAACTCTGGTTGGTAGGTACAGGAGTTTACATCTGCATTATTTAACTCAACAGGGCCAGAGTGTGTGTATTCAACAAAGTCAAAAGAAACTAATTTGCTATATCACATTTGTTTTTTGCCAGCTTTGAAGAAGCTCTGCTTTTTTTTGGTGCATGCATGTATGCATGCAAACATGCTTGTGTGTGTGTGTGTGTGTGTGTGTGTCTGTGTGTGTGTGTGTGTGCGTGTGAAAATGTTTTGTATGGTGTTATCAAAGTTGGAGAGACCGTAACTTTCTTTATTAGTGAATTTCTTTTTGTTACATATCTGTTGCTGTTCTTGGATTTTATAACATCTGTCAAGTACAGCATAAGACATCAAGGGCTTCTTCTTAAAGTAGTTCCTAGTGTGTGACATCATGACTGAGATGTCAGGTCTGAGATAACCAGACTGAGATGAAAAAAGTAAGGTTAGCAAAACAGACAGAGTTCTCTGTCACATGGGTGAGAAACAAATGTGATAACAATGCCAATCACAAGTGAACAAGAGTACGGTAAGTACATTATACATCAGCCTACTGCATAACAGTACTCTCTTCGAGAACGAAAAGGACATGGCTTGCCTTGAAACACCTTACCTGATCAAAATAAAATAATAATTGTTAACTGGTGAAGCGAGTTACATCCCCTTGGCCCTGGCTTGGGTCTCCTAATATATGTGAAGCAGTTTTGAGTTTATGCAAGAAATGGACAAGTCTTAGAACAAAGTCAATCAATGGACATGGTTTAGGATTAAAAATGCTCCTGTAAATCCAGTATAAGAGTAACCTGTGTCATTCTAAAGCTGTTTTGAACAAAAGGTATCTATGTAAAAGCTGGAGATTGTTGTCTCTGACCTCCATCACACAGCTTGAATGATGTTACCTAAGGAATAGATGCATGCTACTGGCAACAGTCATAACCTTATACGCTGATATATAATGGAAATTCATCTTGTTACTGTTAGTTCCTAGCAGGCTGACTGGAAAACCAAACAAATCCTGGATGACTAAGGATGGACAGAAATATCATCCCTTCCTTCTTTGAGTGGCATGAACAAGGAAATCTCTCACTCTTGAACACACTGTCCTGCATATATCTTTGGGGCAAAGAGTCCAAAGAATACTCACTTCAAGACAAAAGACTAATTTGTCATGACAGGCAGCCTATTCTTAGCAATGAAAACAGAGGCCATCATGCAAAAAACCAAATCATTCTGGTAAAAAATGCAAAGCGTTTGAGTTTACCAATAAGGCATGACTCTCACCGATTCTGCCTAATATGGCTAGATTAACAAGGAAGCAGATCTGTATGAAAGGCAGACAGGAAGGTTCTAAAGAGTAGTTTAAAGAGCGTCTTGTTCAACATGTCAAAACACATGGTAGGTTCCAACTAGACAAAGGGTCAAAGCCTTGGATCAAGACAAGTCAAGAGAGGTCCCTGTACTAGCCCATATCCCCACTTTCATGATGGTGAAATGTGTTTCAATTTGTGGAATACTAGCTCCTGATTGTGACCTGAGCTGATCTCTCCTCAAAGAGCCACAGGAGGAGATTAACTGCAGTACAGAAACTTTCATGGAAGAACTGTGTCTCTACCTGCATCAATCGAAGAAGAGTCTCAATCTTCCCTTATATACTTTCAAAGTGGTGGGACCTATTACCGCTTGTTTGAAAACTGATCCCTTTCAGAGGGCTCATTTGCTATGAGCCAGATGTGCACTTGTCAACATTTCTGGGTTCTGACGCAAAACCTTCACGTGTGGATGCTACAGCAGAAGACATGATTTTGATCTTCCATAAAAAAAGCCTAACATTTTTTATGGGGGGTTTGGGTTTTTTCCCTCAACGGGGTCTGGAGGGGCAGCAACCCTGATCCGAGGGTCTGAAAAAGCATTTTAAACTCATAAAAAGTTCCTGGTGCAACTTATGATCATAAAATAAACTAAAATAATCATTTGAAAAACTAATTAACTTACAAAAAATATTCAACTTGACTTCATTAATTTCACAATATTTATAGTCACATGAATTTGTTCACCAATACCATTGATGCTGAAATTATTTCATGTGCAAGTCAGTGTTCACATCGTAAGTAAGTCATAATAATAATGTGTCAATTTTGCAGCAAATATATTATACTTCTCTCTTTTCATAACAAATCTGTAAAATAAACACCCATACACATCAACTATATATAAATAATCCCATACATTCACTTGTCTTTTACTCAATTTGACACAACCTGTTGATATGCCAGTCGGTCGAGCTCTTTTTGCAGCTTGGCAAAGATTTCTTACGCCTTTGTTTTTGTCACCACTGACTTTTTGGGCTCAATATGCAATCATTTATTTTCCTTCTCAATGACAGCTTTTTTCCTTTCAAGATGGTACTTGTAGTGGCGACATGCAGTGCGCATATTCTGACAGAGGGCTACATCTGTTCTCTCATGCAAGAAATCTTTCTTCTTATAGTAATTAACTGCACTTTTTCCTGATGACTTCTGCACTTCAATTTTTCTGTATGAAAATTTGAAATGGTCAAGGGAGCATTGGACTCAATTATTACAGTGTGAACTTTTTGGCAAAGCCCGAGATATCTATGGATCCCTGTCAGTACAGCAGAGCGCTGACTATGATTTGGTGAAGGAATGCATCTTAATGGGTTATGAGTTAGTCCCTGATGGTTATCGCCAAAATTTCAGAAAGTTTCATGTCGAATTTGCAAGAGAAAAAGAGCAGTTATTTGATAGAAGGTGCTTAGCCAAGAAAGTTGAACAAGATTATGAAAATCTTGAAGAGTTTAAGAACTGTGTCCATACTGATATTAAAACTTATCTTGATGATCATGAGGTCAAAACCTTGGAAGCTGCTGCTCATACTGCTGACAAATATTCCTTAGCTCATAAAGTTACTTTTATAAATAAGACTTCCACTCAAAAGTCTTCTGGCAGAAAAGTATTTCAACCCAATACAAGCCCTTCTAAATCTCAATCAGGCACAACTTTAAAAAATCAAGCTCTGATAAGCCCGATTAAAAATCCTTGTCTCTTCCTATGTGTACCTATTGCAAGAAGAAAGGACATATTTCTAATTGCCACAAATTGAAAAACGAGCATCAGAATCAAGACAGACTTTTTCAAAATGCTCTTATTTCTATGAGGTCAAGGTCATGATCATGTATTGAATGCAATACATTTGTTGGGTCTAATAAACCCCAGTCTGATTTTGTTATGGAGAATTATGAACCATTCATGTTGAAGGGTTCTATATCACTCTTCGGTGATTAAGCCATTCCTATCACTATTAATATTTTAAGGGACACAGGAGTTTCTCAGTCTTTTATTATCAGGTACTTTACCTTTGTCTGAGAAGTCTTCTTCTAATGAAAGTGTTCTTATTCAGGGAGTAAAGTGCTGCTTTGTTGATGTTCCTCTCCATTGTGTAAATTTGTCATCAGACTTAGTCTCAGAACCTGTGACAGTCAGAACAATATCTGCTTTACCCACTGAGGGCATTCATTTATTACTAGGCAATGACCTAGCTGGAGATAAGGTTGTGGTTAATCCACTTGTAACTGACAAGCCTTGATTAGATCAGAAAGTCGATCCTATTGAAAAAAGAATTCCCTGATTAATACCCAGATTGTGCAGTTACTAGAGCTATGGCAAAGAAAGCTCTTGAGAATGATAATGCTCAGGAAAGTATTCCTTTAGCTGACACATGTATTGGTCAGGCTTTTGATGAGGTCACTTGGATCAATCAAAAGGTATTGATCACTTGATCACAGTGATCCTCTTTTAACTACTCATACTCTTTATTCTAATCAGGGTGACAAATGACAATCACTTGTTGTCGAACAGGAAAAAGATCCTGAGATCTCCTGTTTGTTTCAAAGGCTATTAGTGAAACTGAAGCCACTGAAGTACATGTCTGTTATTTTATTAAAAATGGAATTCTTATGAGAAAATGGAGACCTCCGGAGGTACCTCCTGGTGATGAGTGGTCAATTAACTATTATACTGTGGTTTCAAAATTGTACAGACAGTAAATACTTAGTCTGTCCCATGAAACTCTTTTGGCTGGTCATTTAGGGATTAATACAATTTAACACAAGAACTTGACTCACTTCTACTGACCAAAAATCAAAAGTGAAAATACTGCAGATATTGTAATACTTGTCAAATGGTAGGAAAACCCAATCAGAAGATACGTATGGCTCATCTGCAACCTATTCCTGCATTTGACGACCCATTTAGCAGAATAATGGTAGACTGTGTTGATCCCTTACCTACGACCAAGTCAGGCAAACAATACTTGTTGACCATAATGTGTGCAAGGTTCCCAGTGGCAATTCCTTTTAGGAAAATTAAATCTAAAACTACAGTAAAAGTTTTGATAATCTTTACTCAATTTGACCTTTCCAAATATGTCCAATTGGGTCAAGAGTCAAATTTTAGGTCAGGAACTTTCCAGCTGATTATGCTTGAATTTGGCATTGAGCAGTTCAAGTCAAAAGTGAAATTATGATTTGACAGAACTTCAGTGGAGAGAACTTTTGAGTCTGGTAATAAAGTTCTGTCTCTCTTGCTCATTATTCAAACTTTTCTTCAGTTTAGGTGTTACGGCCCTTACAAAGTTAAGAAGAAAATGAATGAGTTAAATTATAGTAATACTACTCATGGGAAGTAAATAAAATAGAGTACCAGTATATTGAGAGAGATAGCCAGGTTAATCATGCAATTAATTTAGCTGTACCTGTCCCACTCAATGAGGGTTTAAGTGAAGGAATATCATTAGATTATGTTTAAGTGAAGGAATATCATCGGATTATGTTTAAGTGAAGGAATATCATCAGATTCTACTGATTTTGGAATGATAAATTTTAGGAATTTAGAAATTATGAATGATCTGGAGCAGAAACTTTCACATTTTACAAGAGCAAAACAAGGAATTAACTAATAAACAGTTATTATTTGAATATGAGCACTTATTTTCTGATGTTCCTACAAGAACAAACGAAATTTTCCATGATGGTGAAATTGTAAATTCCAAACCTGAAAAAACAACACCCATACATGATAAACCCTCTCAAACAGGAATACCTGAAAAAAGAAATTCAATATTTGCTGGAGAATATCATTGAGCCCAGTAAAAGTGACTTGAGTTCACCATGTATACTTGTTCCAAAACTTTCCATATGTGCATTGATAATAGAAAGGTGAATAGTGTGACAAAAATAGATTCACTTCCCTTACCAAGAATCAATGACTGCATTGATAAAATCAGAAATGCCAAGTATGTCACCAATTTTGACCTTCTGAATGGATTTTGCCAAATTCCACTGACAGAAAGAACAAAGGAAATTTCAGCATTCATGACTCTAGATGGACAATATAAAGTGATGCCATTTGGGATGAAAGGTTTGCCAAGTACTTTCAACATCTCATGAAGATGATTACCTCTGGTCTAGACAATTGTGATGCTTACATCGATGATGACATCATCTACAACAACACTTGGAAAGAACATGCAACAACAATTTGGAAATTCTTTGACAGACTCACAGATGCAAGTTTGACAATTAAATTATCCAAAAGTGAGTTCTGCCATGCTAGTGTAACTTTTCTAGGACATATCGTGAGACACGGATAAGTTAAACCTATAAATGCTAAGGTCATGGCTATCTCTGAATTCCCTGTGTCTGTTAGTAAAATGTTATTATTTTTAAACCTCATGTATGATTAATCTATGGAAAAAAGAAAGCTATATTATATAAATCTTTCTTTTTCTTTATGGGGGGCAAGTGTTATGTATATTTGATTTAATTTATATTTGATTTAATTTAATTGTTTGCTTGCTAGTTTTAATTTTTTTTAAATTCCAAAACATGCTATTGAAATGTAATTTTATTTACTGGATTTGACATTTTCCAGAAATTAGTTTGACCAGACTGTTTTTTCATAAACACTAATGATAGAAACTTTGTATCTGATGCTGACCTAGTTCCTGACCTTGATTCAGAAATCAGTGACTTAAAGTAAACAGCATTTTTATTTTATTTTTAAATTCTTTTTCAGAATAAAATCATTGGTTTTAGTCACGGCCATACTGGGACTACATGATGTTAGACATGTAAAAAGCTTCTATGTTGTTCCAGAAACATGATCATGTGACCCTCATACAAGAATTAGTGTGTAACTATTTTCTAGTAAGAATTTAGTCTGTCGGGCTATAAAACTTTGACACAAATGTGTTTTGTTGTGACCAGTCTGAGTTGAAATTCTATTTTATTGTATTATTAATTCTTTCCCCTGGAAATATTTAAGTGCTCATACAGAATTCTTGGACAGTCAATTATTGAAATTTTGTTCAGAATTCAAATTGGAATATTATTTTGTTGTTGTTGTAGGGTTTAATGCCATTTTTCTGCACAAGATAGGCTATACATGGCGGCCAGTATAATTGGTGGAGGAAGAACTCTGGAAAACCCTGCAAAGAACCACCAACCCACGTGAAGCTACTGGCAGACTTTCTCACGTACCAACATTAGCCGAGACTGAGACTCGAACTCAAGCAGAGGTGAGATGGCAGTGATCCGTAATGGTGAGCACTTTAGACCACTCAGCCAAATGGGGCCCCCGGAATATTATTTTATGTGGTTCAACAAAGACATATTGACACATCAGGACAACACTGACTGCTGCATACGTCATCATCCTCCATCATGGATTTTTTATCAGGACTCTAAATCAGATTCATTTAGGACTTTTATTTTCAGGACTTCTATTTTTTAATTCTTGGATTATTTTTGGATTTGATTCATAGAACCATAAGTTCTTAGTCTTTTTTTAAGCTTGTTTTTCTAGAGAAATAAATTATTTGTTAATTTTACAAAGCTTGTTGTCTTCATTCTTTTCTTGTTACTGTTTTAAAAAGCCCAAAACATAACAGGATGTACTGATGGAATTTCAAATTAAAAATCATCAATCTGCAAGCCATAATTCCTTTGCAACCTGGCCAAGAAAAGCATTGTACTATAGATGGATCTATCCTGCCAAATATTGTATTTTTGGAATGCCTTTGTGCATGATGTGCATGCAATTTAAGACTGAGTATGCATGTCCAAGAAAATGTTCATGTCTGTTTACCCTCGCTATCCTTGATTTCCTCAGATTCAGTCAGTGTGGAAACAGGGGAGATTGCTGGAGGGGTTGGTGACACAGCATGAGGTTCAGTCTGACTTGTCTTTCTTGAAGGCTCTTCAGCTGGAGGGGGTTTGGAGGTCACTATACCCTTGACCCTGTCTGCCCAGCTGTTGCCACCAGACCCAGACTTGGTGCTGAAAAATCAAAACCAAGGCATCTTAACACTGAACACTGGCATATACAAAGTCTTACTATAGTGAAACACACTTTTCTCAGTCTCTCAAGCCAAATTAAATATTTGGTCTGTGTGAACCTCTATTAAGTGAATGCCATTCTTAAAATGCCTCTCTTCTAATCCAGCAATAATCCGCTAAACAGAAGTTTGACTCCATGTGTTTCTTTTCAGCCTGAATATACTGCGAATACAGAGGAGATTAGCAAAGTCTCTTATAAAGAACAGGGTTTCAAAATGGCTATCCTTTTCACTACTGCTTACCCTGCTGGTGTGTTGGGACGCCCCTGATCAGAGTGGCTGAAGTTCAATACTCTCTGTGCTGGACTGGGAGACGTGTGAGCTGGACCCATCCCTGGGGTTTTACCAGGGGACATCTTCCTCACCTCCCAGGCAATAGAACTTGGCCTTATGAAAGACAAGAATAAAACATGAAATGCCTAAAAACATCAAATGTAATAAATACTCAATAACACTTTTAGATAACAAAATTTTTTCATAAGCAGTTAATTATCAGATGCATTAAACCCTCACCAAATAGTTCCTCAGTAGACTTGTATCATCCGCCTTTTCATAACATGGGAATGACCATGGATTCCCTTACAGTGGTTACATTTTTTGTTTCATTATAACTACTTAATTTATTCAGTTAAAAGTTTAGTTGTTGACTAATGAGAATTCTCACATTATTAAATTTCTGTTTTTGTGTGATTTTTTTGGATTATTATGACAGCCTTGTTGGAAGAGCCCTCAGTATAAGGTGTTCTTTCATTTATAATATAGATCATTTCTAAATTCCTATTAAAAGAATTATAAAGAGGGAGAACACTTGTCACAAGAAATAATTTATTCCTGTTACATTACTCAAGAAATTTAAGGAAATATATGTCTCACCTGCTCCTCTGCCTGAAACAGATATATGTTTTCACTTTGAAATGAGATTAACGCTGGCTTTGCCTAAGGGTCAAACAGAAGGTAGAACAACATGAACGTGCAAGTGCAGTGCAGATTCTGCAGTCCAAGTATGACAGCTATCTCACCATATGATTATACAAAAAGAACTTTAAACAATCATTGCATTATTTTCTTTTACGGTCTCATAAATGCAGTCTGACTTTGTGTTTATTACTTCTATTCATCACATCCTTTTGTTTTTCTTCATTTTGGAATAAAAAAGGAAAGCAGTTACTAAAGTCAGGTGTTTTTTTTCATTCATACAGGGAGAAAACTATTCTTTTGCATCCATCTTATTAAAAGTGTGTGCTTTAAAACAATAGTGCATGCATACAGGCAGCATTGAATATACAATAAATAAAAATACAACTGCAATATATGTAACAATACAGTTGTTAAGTAATCAACATCAAAACTGTAATGCTTTTTTTTCATTTCATTAAAATCAAAATTCTAAACATACAACCAATGGTATGATAGCATCACATCCATGACTAATTTCTCTGTATGTCTACATCAACAGCAAAAACAATGTCAGTGTAAACAGCATTCTGTCATGGAAATACAGTGACACCATGAAAAGAAGTGATTTTCATATTTTCCATTCTGAGTTTTCATTTGCACTGTTTTCATTAAAATGCATTCACCATATTTTTGCATTTATTTTACATTTTTTTTGTATTCATTCTTTATTCAGTTTACATAAATTTTTTATTTTACTTGAAAAAATACCCATACCATTTCAAGGTCTACATAATTGGTGGCAGAAGTTCTCTCTCTTTTAGCCTAATCACTAGTTGAGGCACATATGAGGTAGTGCAGATGGTGATTGCTTATACTGACAAGCGTGACTTTGAACTCAACTGTAATGTACTTTAACAAATATCACTGGTCAACAGTGAAATCATTACTGACTTGAAAAGGCCCTAATCTGTAGTATTTTGGTGTGCCGAACACGAATATAACCGTGAAAAATTTGTATTGGCTCTCGTTTTGAAGATATTCATATACCTCATTTTCTATGTTTCACTGTGTAAATTTCTCCAGTAGGACTGCAGCAACATCCGGAATAATGATGTAACATTGCATAATACCATCATGCTCACATCATCCACAGTTGATTGCATCATTTTCTGATGCAATGCAATACTAATGCCATGCGGCTGCTGAAGTAAGTTGACGTCAGCAGTGTACTATACATGTGTAGGCCTATTATACTAATGCCAGGCGGCTGCTGAAGCTGACGTAAGCAGTGTACTATATAAAGCCCAATCAGATAGGTTCAGCATTTAAAATATTTTAGACGTTGTGCGAGACAGTTCAAGCTACTGTTACATAAAACTTATTATTTTATCCATTTACGTACAATAAAGAACAGTAATGCCTCGAAAGTGTGTTAATACCGCGGACAATTTTTGCTATATTTGTGGGGAAGTGACATTTGCCAACCAGAAGAAAAGTATCAATTCTCAAGTGAAGAAGGCATATCATCTTTACTTCGGATGCAAGGTTGGTGACCAAGACAAGCCTTGGGCTCCGCATATATGCTGTGCTACATGTACAACACAGCTTTCACAGTGGTTGAATTGCAAAAGGTCATCAATGCCGTTTGCAGTCCCAATGATGTGGAGAGAGCCAAGCAACCACCTAAATGACTGTTAATTCTGCTTGGTTCCTCCTCTTTCCGGCGGAATAACGAAGCGAAAGAAGTCGAGAATAGTCTACCCAAACATTCCGTCTGCATTGAGACCAGTTCCACATGGTGAGGGACTTCCTATTCCAGAACCTCCAGCAGAATATTCTCTTGATTCATCTGACGAAGACAAAGGTGAGTCGACCTGTTCTTCTCCTGGTCCATCAGCATGCAGTGATCCAGATTTTCACTGTGGTGCATCATCAACCCCACACAGAATAACACAGGAAGAACTAAATGACCTGATTCGTGATTTGGACTTATCAAAGAACAAGGCAGAATTGCTAGGATCAAGACTCCAACAATGGAATCTTCTAGAAGAAGATGTCACAATTACTGCATATCGAAAGCGCCACCAGCAATTGGAGCCTTTCTTCAGAAAGGAAAGTAATCTGATATTCTGTTCCGATATTGAGGGCCTCATGAATGCTTTAAAAATCACTCATGACCCACAAGAATGGAGACTATTTGTGGACTCTTCGAAACTGAGTCTCAAGGCTGTGCTTTTGCACAATGGAAACATTCTTCCATCTATTCCAGTAGCGTATGCTGTCCACATGAAAGAGACATACGATAACTTAAGGCAGCTACTGAATTCCATTGAGTATAACAAGTACAGCTGGCACCTCTGTGGTGATTTGAAGGTAGTTGCCCTTTTAATGGGACTGCAGCAAGGATATACAAAATACATGTGTTTCTTATGCGAGTGGGATAGCCGAGCAAGGGAAATGCACTACATGAGGAAGGAATGGACTCACAGGCAGAATGTAGCCATTGGAGAGAAGAATATCCAACACCCAGCTCTGGTTGAGGCTCAGAAAATCTTGCTACCACCCCTTCACATCAAACTAGGTTTGATGAAGAACTTCGTGAAAGCCATTGACCGGACTTTGCCAGCATTCCGATACCTGCATGAAAAATTCCCTCGACTCAGCGAAGCAAAGATTAAAGAGGGAGTTTTTGTGGGTCCTCAGATTCGAGAGCTTTTCAAAGATGACCGGTTCAACAACTTGCTGGAAGGTGACGCGAAACAAGCATGGAATGCTTTTCGCCTAGTTTCTACAAACTTCCTCGGAAATGTTAGGGCAGAAAACTATAAGGAACTAGTAGAAGACATGTTGATGAAGTATAAGAAACTTGGCTGCAATATGTCTCTAAAGATTCACTTCCTTCATTCCCATTTGGATTTCTTTCCTAGCAACTGTGGTATTGTTAGTGATGAACACGGCAAACGTTTTCATCAAGATATCGCAACAATGGAACAAAGATACCAGGGAAAATGGTCCACTACAATGCTGGCTGACTACTGCTGGACACTCCTCAGAGATGCTCCCGAACAGCTGTACAAGAGACAGGCGAAGAAATCTAAGATGTAGTCAATGACTTGATTTTTTATAGGTAGGCTATTACAGTTGACCTTTTACTATTGGAATGCATTTCGTTATGTAAACATTAATTTCTTGCAGATTACAAAAAAACTAGAGCCAATTTTGCAATTTGACTGTCATATTCGTGTTCAGCACATAAAAATTGATAAGAATTGACTAATTTTATTTCAGTAACATGACTTTTGTAAAAATTTGTTGTCCAGTGTATTCTTTCTAATCTCAAGATATACTTATGATTGAATTCCATGACTTTAACAAGAGATGCATTTATTTTGCATGTGCTTGATATATATAATGGGTTTTAAGACCTAACTATCAGGCTGTATCAGTAAGTTTTACAACTGCTTCTTCCATGATCATGCTGTCAACAAAACTGTCTTCTTTTCTAAATACTGTGAAACACTTTAAATTATCTGGGTTCCAATCTTTTTGCTTTTTATGAGTGAACTAGATTACAAATTTAAAGTCAAAACGAAATATCAACTAAAAGGACATCCCCTCTAGGCATTCATATGCAATGGAAAGGAATCACCTATTTCTTTGTTTTAATAACCAGTGCTATCTACAGTGATGAGAATGTGATATACATTAGGTAAGTACATGAATGACAGGAACACTAAAACTGATTGATTACAATTTGAATGCAACATTTCATGAACATGAAAACTTGTGCGAGACTATAACAACTACACCATATGTATAGTAATAAATATAGATTTACTCCCAGTGTCCTTCTTTATTTATATATTTTGCAAATATCAACAAAATGTTAAATAAACAATCAATTGCTTAGTCCCACTTTCTCCAAATTCATTGTAATCAGGTCTATCTGAAATGTTAGTTTGTCACGTGAGCCAATAAGCTACTTCACATGAACTGGCATAAGGGTAGTTGTTTTCGGGTCAACCGAGACCTCAGCTAAATGTATACCTCCACTGACTTCCAGTTCATTTAACTATCTGTGTTGAACACCACTAACAAAATTGTAATTTGATTTCTGAGTTGTAAAAGTAAGCAGTAAAATCTAGTGTTTGCAACTTATCTGTACATGCAGATAGCACAAGTACTGGTTCAATCTGATTTTCCTTTAGAAGAAACATTAGCCTACCTCCACAATGCACTTTGAAATAGACTGCTATCGTCTTTTGATTGTACTAGCAACCCTAGTCATTTTTCAGTTACTGAAATACCTTTAAACAACTGATTTCATCATGCAAGGACTAAGAGCTTTCAAAATATCTCAGTTAGAAAACAGTTATGTTACTGTAAGTTCTAAAATATTCACAAAGTCCCAGAATTAATTGTTTACAACTGCTTTGATTGGATTTGAAATTTTTGGAATATTCATGAAGTTTGAACAACCCATGTTTTATAGCAAAGAGAAGCATCAGAAAGCCAATGCATAAATATTGTTGATTTAAAGTAATGTGAAATCACTTACTTTTGATCATTATAAATTAATAATCCCATTATTATCGCATTTAATATAAAACTAGCCATTATACAAAATTTCATTAGATTTTAGAATATTGCTTTCAGATGACAAACAGCGATGCTGCAAAGAAAAAATCTACACTAGGTATCTATTTTTATCAGGCTTTAAGGTAAATTATTGTCAACGAAAAAGGAGACTGCTAAATATACTAAGGGAAAGCAAATCATGTACAGAATTTGCATAGGGTATCAAACTTCAGCCAACAAACTGAATCATAGAATCCTCATTGCTCCCAGTATGGGTCTGTAAATGTCACTTCCCCACTACTTGGGAAGATTGTTTGAAAAATAAATGTTAACAATGGCTTTGTTCAAGTGCCAAACTTTATATTTTGATGATGGTCTTTAAAGAAACTAGATAACCTAATTTTTTAAGATTCCAATAGTGGTATAAAATGTGTTAGCTCCGACGTGTGGAAAAAATTAAGTCTGAATTTTCTTCAAGATCTCCACATTCATGCCAGATGCTATCAATAAATACCATAACTTAATTTTTGCAGTACATATGAAATGTAAATGCCTGGAAATGAATATTAGTATGACCTTTTAAGAGACAAATGCATCATTGCTTTTATTTATGTTTTTTTTGTGTGCAAATAACTGATCCATGAAATTAGGTACACAGGAATATGTTTTTTAAACCAAACTTTTAAAATTTGAAACCCATTAAAATGGTGTTTAACAGTACAACCCCAAAAAATGAGTTCTCTTCTTCATTATATGTGAATGTCAATCTCACACAGGTGATATATGTGATAGGATGGACCCACATCTGCCTACTCTGTGGTACCAGGTGATATATATGATAGGATGGACCCACATCTGCCTACTCTGTGGTACCAGGTGATATATATGATAGGATGGACCCACATCTGCCTACTCTCTGGTACCAGGTGACAGATGTGATAGGATGGGCCAGCATCTGCCTACTCTGTGGTACCAGGTGATATATATGATAGGATGGACCCACATCTGCCTACTCTCTGGTACCAGGTGATATATATGATAGGATGGACCCACATCTGCCTACTCTCTGGTACCAGGTGACAGATGTGATAGGATGGGCCAGCATCTGCCTACTCTGTGGTACCAGGTGATATATATGATAGGATGGACCCACATCTGCCTACTCTCTGGTACCAGGTGATATATATGATAGGATGGACCCACATCTGCCTACTCTCTGGTACCAGGTGATATATGTGATAGGATGGGCCCACATCTGCCTACTCTCTAGAACCAGGTGATATATGTGATAGGATGGACCCACATCTGCCTACTCTCTGGTACCAGGTGATATATGTGATAGGATGGGCCCACATCTGCCTACTCTCTGGTACCAGGTGATATATGTGATAGGATGGGCCCACATCTGCCTACTCTCTGGTACCAGGTGATATATGTGATAGGATGGGCCCACATCTGCCTACTCTCTGGTACCAGGTGACAGATGTGATAGGACGGGCCCACATCTGCCTACTCTCTGGTACCAGAGCAGACACAAAAAAAACTGTTTTTCAAAACTAAAAGGTGGCTACAGTATTCCCTCATAATAATGTCTTTCATTACATTCCTGGTTTAAGGTGAGTATGGTCATGGATTCCATTTCATTAAGTGGTAGATAAAATTTGTATCATGTACTTCGTTATAAGGTGAAGTCGTAATAAATTAGTGTACTCAATGGCTACAATGGAGAAAATTATGATAAGAGTGTACTGTAGCTATCTACCACACATTATAAAGACTACTGTAGCTATCTACTAAGCATTATAATGAAAGAGTATTTACGAAGAGGCATACTGTTGCTCACTGATAAATTCAGCATATTTGCATTACAAGCTTTCTGTCCCCAGAATGACCTAGTGATACTACTGAAACTGCTGCCTAGTCAGCTGTCTCACTAACTTGCAAATAATAAGCATCCCCATGGGATTTACAGCATTAATGACTGTACATGTAACTCACCTGTCACCCTCTTTTGTAGCCACTTCAAAAGCCTTCTGGACATTGAGTCGATCTATCAGTGATTCAAAATCACGGGTGCTCTGCTGCAGCATCATAATCACTTCCTACAATTGTATAAACACGGCAACAACAATAATAATAATAATAATAGTAAAAATGATATTAATAACCAGAATTGCAATCTCACCATCATAAATCCCTAAGGTCGCCATGGCATATTAGAACTCCACCCACCCCAATGGTGAACCAAGGGTCATAATGCAAAACTTTACACACATATGCTGTATTTTCATGCAAACACTGCATATTTTGAAGCTTGATCAGAGTGTATTTTTTATGTCATTGTAACTGAAATTTGTGTCCATTTAATCTTTCAACCCATTACTATTAGAAGGAGCCAACGATGCCACTTCTCTCACAGATGCTTACCACTGGGGCAAGACAATAGAAAGTCATGAATTTCCACAAAGCAGTTTAGGAAGAAATGTGGTAACTATCACAGTATTTCTGATGCTTTTTAAAAAAAAACAGAAATGATCCATTATTTACACTGGGCTATGCAATAAATCTGACAGTGCAAGCCCAATGTCTATAGGATCATCTGTTAAGGAGAAAATGTGATAAAAAGATTTGTAAGATTGTTACCATGGTGGCCATATTGGAAATCTGATTGGCACTATTTTTGTTTTGGACCAGCTGCATATTGTAAGAGGTATTGTAACATATTTTCAGGCTAAAGTCACACATACAACAAAATAAATTTCATTTGAGATTGAATTATTGACAAAAGAAACTAAATTTATGTGTGCGGGTATTGTTGTCATGCAAACCGCAAAACCATTCAAAAACGTCATTTAAAGCTTGGTACATAAACAAGTTTCTTTCCATTTGCTCCATTTTCCCACTGCAGCTGAATAATCTCCTGACGGTTGAGTCTTTTCAGCTTAAAATTGTTTTATTCCAGTCTTTTCTACATAAAATTGTTTGGCAATTCCCCGCCCCTGATATCACTGAGTAGAATAACCGACTTTCTTCTAAAGTAATGTCTCCGTTTACGTGATAACATGTTAATGTTGGGTAATGATTTATGTGGATGTTGCTAGACATATGCAATTTAATTATGCAGACGAAACTTTTGAAGAGTGGACAAAATGACTTCTTTATAAAGGAAGCAATAGATGTATTATCGTGTGATTTTTCAGGTCTTTGTCTCGTACCCCATTTTGTTCAATGTTAATTTCTGTGTACTAATCCACAAAATCTATATTTAGCCTATGCTGCCCACGTTATGATCTTGATAATATCGTCCAGTTGTAATCATGAAAGAGAAGAACTCCACAAATGTGTGAAGCCCAAAACTCTTTCACAACATTGTTGAGCCCATTACCTGTAAACGTCAGCTTTTATAGGTAATGATTAATCTTAGTGTTACATGTACTATAGCCAACACTTCTTTCAGTAACAGTAACCTGACATCAGGAGACAGGTATCGACAGTAGAGATAATCTGATCAGTTACCTTACAATATCAATTAATTATTGGTTCTGGACACATTTAAAATAAAAAGTGGCCGCTTGTGAGGGGAACATTTTTAAAAAAACATGTAATACACTAAAATATTTATAGCTAGTACTTTTTAAAAGAAAAAAGAAATTTTAAGGGACTGATATTCTATTTGCTGAATTTTTCCCCCCAGGATTTCAAGAAAGGACCATTTCTTTCATTTTACTGCTGAACGCTGAAACCATATCTGATATTCTTAAGTGATAACAAGATTTTCTAATTAGCTCCTTTGATGAACATACTGGATGCCAGATTGGGAACATTTTCATTTAGGATCAACATCATATAAAGTATTCTGGTGGAAACGCTATGCTGATATGACTTTTTGTTTCAAGATGACTGCCATAGTGGCCATATTGGATATCTGATTGGCACCATTTCCATTTAGGAACAACAACATATTATAAGAAGTCTTTAGCTGAAAATACAACCAATGTGACCAGCCATATTAGAAACAAAACAAATGTTTATGAGCTGATTCTGGTGAAATAGTGATTTTCAAGATGGACACCATGACAGCCATACTAGATGTCTGAGCAGCACCATTCTCGTTAGTACCATCAGGACGTCATAAGAAGTCATTTAGTAAAGACCACATTGTTGATATAAT
Organism: Sinohyriopsis cumingii; assembly: GCA_028554795.2. Taxonomy (NCBI): domain Eukaryota; kingdom Metazoa; phylum Mollusca; class Bivalvia; order Unionida; family Unionidae; genus Sinohyriopsis; species Sinohyriopsis cumingii. The sequence goes on from CM068827.1 coordinate 37,743,803, forward strand.
CATCCAATCAGGAGGAGAAGCAAATACAAAAATTTTCATCATCACTATGGCAGTCATAGTGGATGTGCAAACAGCACATTTTCATTTCACTTAGGACCAACTAGACATAATAAAGTCTTCTACAAAATCCACCTGGTTATATTGCTTTCTGTTCAGGAGCAGTAATAAATATATAAAAATTCAAGATGGATGCTGTGGTGGTCATACTGGACATCAGATGGCACCATTTTCATTTAGGAATAAACAGAAATCATAAGGATTTTAGTGAAAACCCCATCTAGATATGACAACCCATTCAAAAGGAGTAGTGACAAGATTTTAAAAATGGCAGGTCTGGCAGTCAAACTGGTTGGAAACATTTTGAGTTAGGACCAACCAGACATCACAATTTATCTTCTGCCGAAAATGCCATGATAATATGACTTTCGGTTCAGGATGAGTAGCAATAACAATTATTTCAAAATGGCCATATTAGCTGTCAGATCAGAACCATTTTCATTTAGGACCAACTAGACATCATAGGAAGTCTTTTAGTGAAGAACCATCTGGACAGATATGACCATTTATTTATTTTTTGTTGTTGTTGTTGTAGGGTTTAACACCATTTTTCTGCACACGATAGGTTATACATGGCGGCCAATATTAATGGTGGAGGAAGAACCCAGGAAATTCCCGGAAAGAACCACCAACCCTCGAGAATCTACTGGCAAGCTTTCTCACATACCCACATTGGCCAAATCCACGACTCAAACCCACGCAGACAGAGGTGAGATGGCAGTGATCCATAACGGAGAGCGCTTTAGACCACTTGGCCCCATTTATTTAGGAGGAATTATAAGATTTTTCAAGATGGCCACTGTGATTGTATAGTGATGTCTGAGCAGCACCATTTTCATTTAGGACCAAGTTGACCAGTGGTTCCCAAATTTTTCGAGTATGAGCATCCCTTCAAAACTTCCCAAACAAATTGTGGCCCAAACATGCATACAGTTGTTTTTAGACTCCATTAATTGCAAAATAATATATAATGACAAAAAACTAATATAAACTCAGTAACCTTTGTAAAATGAATTCACATTTCATTCATCGCATCAACAAATATATTATAAGTAATATATGTGAAAGACATTATTAAGTCTATTCACAGAACCCTTGGATAAACCCAGCGACCCCCACCCCGAGGATCTGCAGAATCACTGAACTAGACCATGGGATGCACATGTAATGTAAAATTTCATTGCAATCTTCATTGTAGTTAAGGAGCTATGATAACAAACTTGTACTAATGGACATACAGATGATGGACAACAGACAATCCAGTATGCTCTTCTGGTCTATGACAATCACAGCTAAAAATAATATAATATTCTGAAAACTCTTTTAATTACATTTCTGCAAAAATGCTGCATTTAAAATGAAAAAATTCCAGCCTTATAATGACCAGATGGCATTTTATACTATCTTTGAGCTACAATTTCAACATCTGACAATGACAGGCTAAACAAATCGAAAATGTGTGCAAGTCTGCTTCATTTTAAATTCTGATGTGTGTTAGAGCTAATTTTAAATGAAGTAAGTATGTTAATTCCAGACCAAGCCATGGACGCTAATTGTTGCCACTGAATGCAGGAAAGACAATTAAGCATACCTTGCATTCTACCACACTCTCATCTTGTTCACATGTCTCATATATAGCATCAACTGCTCTCTGAAGATTATCAAATAAAAATTTCCAATAACGAGCCCGCAAGTCTGGTTTCTTCCCACCTCCATCAGACCTTGGAGACTTTGAGAGCTCAGAAAAGGATTTCTGGAAACTTTTCAAAATGTCATCATTCTGAGATTTCTGTTGTGTGGCCGATTTCTGAATACTACCCTGAGAAGTCTTCACAGCATATCTGGATCTAGAACGATCTGTAATTCAAAATTGAAAAAACATATATAATTAATAAGCCAGCATTCATAGAGTACTTATTTTTTATGGTTGCTACGACACAAATAATAATCCTTCTGTAAAAACAACAGGATTACCAACCCCAATCCACAAATTCAAGTACAGTGGAAACCCGCTACAACACGATAATTGGGGCAAAAAAAATTGGATTGTATTAATATCAGGGTCGCGTTAATGCGGGATTTAAAAGTATTTTACTTTTTTCAGTGAACAACTCATTGGCACATATACGTGTATTCATGTCTAAAGTATATGATGAATAAATTTACTATCGTGCCGACAGGGCAGGCAGTTCATCCATAATGCATGTAATTCCACTGAAAATTGCACACAGATTTACAGTATTCAATAATTTTGTTCCAGATCATTGTGTTTGAATTCAACGTCTAATATACAGCATGAACAGAGTATTAACATCGTTTACATGCCACCTGATATCGTATCGTCAGGGCTTGCATTTAATCCATTACACATGTAATTCCATTTCAAAAATTGCATACGTATTTAAACTATTCAATAATTTTGTCACAGATCATTACGTGTCTGAATTCAATGGGAAAGGTCAATAGCAAATTTAGGTTAAGAATGAGAAAAACGTGTATGGTTCATTACATTCCAGGGTCAAAGAACAGTGTCTGTACAAATTTCATACTGCTGACATTTTCTCATGCGTTTCCTTGTACATTTATTCACTGCAAATTTCCAGTAACTAACGCTTGTATGCCTATTCATTTGAACGTCTACAGCAAGAATAATTAACAATCAACATATGCTTTCAGCGTGCATATAACTTTTACTTCTGATTTTGTGAATATTGAAATAAACATGTGAAAACTACTATACTAATTGCGCAAAGTGCAGAGAATGACTTGTATTTGTGAACTTGCTTTTCCATAATAGTAAAATATTTTTATAAAAAAATAGGAAATTAATAACAATTTCATAAACAAACACCATACACATGTAAAACCAGAGAACTAAGTGCAGTAGGCCTGCAATGGTCATGAGTCACTTTTATACCAAAAAATTTTAAGCTGAACGCATGTACAATTTCTTACCCTTTCAATTTCCAGCTAATAAAGCAGACATTATTTAATGGTCAACTGATTACATCTAATAATACCACCAAGCCCAGCAAACATGTGGGAGGCTTTTGTTTTATTGATGTTTATTAAACTGTGAGAATCTTTCATTGACCGCCGCATTGTCTGCTGCTTGGTTTTGTATGCAGTTAAAGAAGAAACACATGTTGGCTATTGTTTGAGCAACGATTGTATACAGAATTCATTGAAGACAACACAAAAAGGACTTACTGGCTTTACTCATGGTCAGTCATAAGTAACATTTATAAGAATGATTATTTTGGCATAACACTTTAAGAACCCGGTGAAATTGTTAAATTTCAGAAGCGTTGCCACGATCGTATTATATTAAAATTCATATGCGAACTCTTCCCCAAAATGATAACAAACACTTAAAACACTATTTCTCGTACTTAAAAAAATAAAAATTGCCCGGTAAGAGAAAAATACATGTACATGTATTTAAAATGCCAGAAACCACGCCACAATCATATCATGTTCGAATTCATATGCGGTCTCTTCCCCAAAATGATAATAAATTCTTTATACACTATTTCTTTATACACTACTTGGTACAAAAAAAAATATTTTTTCATGTGCAAATGAATAAACAAAATTTCGGGAGCCATGCCACAACCGCGTTATATCCGAATTTGCTTTATCATGGGAAGTGCTATGGCGGGGTTGCACTGTACCATTAAAAAATACCATTTCCCCCCTCCTGCTAAAACAGAAACATTGATCCCATTAACAAAAATTTAATTTCCAATACTTTTGATTTGTTTTCTTCCATAGCATTGTCTAATTTGATCAAATTATCTTCAGCAATCTTTGGGAAAAAAAGTTGTAAAGAACTTTCTAATTTTATTAACTGCAGTGATAACTGGTGACAGGTCAGCATATTTTAAAAAAATGAAAGCCTACTATGCTAGGATGATTTCTGTTAAATTCTGTTTAGTAGCTTTTTGAAAAGAATTCATTTCAAGGTTTTTCTATTTTAGCACAGGTGGCCATATCTGACGGCAAAGCATTATCATTTATACAAATCAGAATGGTCTTTATGTCTGGATAATTTCTGAAAATATTTATTGAATTCTGCTGAGCAGATTTTGATAAGTCACTTAAAGGTGTCTCAGTTTTAGTAATGACAGCCATATATGATGACCGATTTCCAGCACTTGTATAAAATTAAAAATCATTTATGTAATGATGTTTGCAGAAAAATGTTCAAATAATATTTAGTGTTTGGAGAAAAAGGCATTGTAAAGTTCATTTTTAAAATTATTTTACTAATGGTAGCTGTATCTGATTAGCATAATTTGGAAAGGAAAGATACTTCATACAAAGTCTAAAGATGTTCAAATGATTGTCAAGAAATTGAAAATAGCAGTTCTTTACTCATCCATGATGAATGATGCACAACAGACAGAGGGTCATGTGTTGTACCATATTCACTTGGGATTTTAGAACCAACGAGTTAACAAAAATGTATGTATGTAATGTTATGTTATGTTATGTATGTTATGTATGTATGTATGTATGTATGTACATATGTATGTATGGATGCATGCATGTAAATATGTATATATGTATGTGCAAGACCCTACCACTTTGGTGCCTATTTTGCTCCACAGGCACGTTATATATAATAAGGTTGCGTGCAGTTCTGCCTTCTTCTTGCACAATTTTGCGCACCTTGTCAGAAGAGTTCATCCTCTGGAACTGGTTGTGATTCTGAAATAAAACTGATGTTTTAATCTGACATTTACTTAATTCTGATGACTAGATGGTAATTCTGCACATTCATGAACACATACTGTGGTACATACATGTAACAGTACTCAGGTGGAAGAAGACTTTCAATAAAAAAGAGCTATTGCAAAATAGCATACCTTCATTATGCAAAACGACTATGAGAATCAAATAAAATGCACAACATTTTGCTGAAGATAAGCTCTTATGATAAATTCAAATACATTGTTTCTTGTACTGTAATCCTTTATCATTACGCATTATGTAAGAAAATGTAATGAGTATATTACAATAAACAGGTTACTGCAGCATTTGTATGGGAAAATATGAACTTAAGTTTTTTTTATACTACATGTAATACTGTACTCCCAAAGGTTGTGCAGTATTACTCAGAAAAACTCTTTCACATTTTCACATAAAAATGCAGTAACCTATAACCATGGTATCATTACGAATGTAGAATGAAACAAGCATAAAGAATATCACATGTCTGTACTAGTGCTAGGTCTGCCTGACCCCTACAGTATAAGGAAATTCATCTAGAATCACTTGACAGACAATTGTTTGAAATATACTCACACCTGCTAAAATTTTCAAAGATTAAAAGTTTCATATCCTTTCATTGCTTTATGGTAGTATGGATATGCCCTTTCCTTGAATAATTAAAACAGGTATTTAAATGAGAGCAAACCAGATGAAATTATGCTAAATGTATTCACATGCACTGAAGAGTACAAATGCCACTTGAATGGGTGAAAAGTTCTTTGTAACACTTTAAACAGAAACTTTTCATTTGTAAAGGTAAGCCACAATGACCTAGATAAGAGGGGCAAAAGAACTGCTCAACACGCTTGCAATTCCAAAATTAGCCATCACTAGGGATCATATTTGTCTAGATATGCAACAAAAATATATAATGAAAATAACATTTATGAAATCCTTCAAAAAATGTAGATCATGGTGACCTAATTACTGCATGCTGGCAAATAAAGACACCAGTTGCTTATATGTACATGTATTAAATTAAACAACCAGACTCACACGGATATAGTATTAAATAAAAGCCTAGTTTTTATTAAAAAATGAATAATGTCCTAGTTTTAACCCTCACCCAAGCTTCCGCAACAGTTGTTTTATGGTACGTGCTTATTAAAAACCAAGCAGGTGAAATGCTTTTTAACTTGAACTGAATTCTCCACTGAAAATATTTGTTCTATACCTTATCTTATTATTTACTATGGTTTTGTAAACTCCAGAAATCATTAAAGTCAGTTTATGTGAACTGGTGTCTGAGAAGAAATTTCTCTTAAACTGAGTACCGGTAATATGCATGGTCAATTTCAGTAATTATTTATCAATGAACTTATATGATATAGTCCAAACAAAAGATTTTCTGCAAACAATATTAGATATGATAAGAAACATGTCTACAAGGTATAAACATCATAAGTGCAAACTTAATGACCACAGGATCAACAGTTGCAAGCATAGGAGTGTATCAAAGAATAAAGTTATATAAGCCTAATACCTCACAAAATACATGTAGTACCAGCTTTATGACTATGGGATGAAACCTATCAGAGCCATTTACCTAAGTATAAACTTGCAGATAAGCAGCTTATAGATACATTGTCATCAAAGATTCTAACAATGTCCTAGTTTTTTAACTCTACCTAGGCCAAAACCACCACCCTTTAGCCGAGTTGAAATATCTTCTTTTTAATTATTATCAACAAGTACAGTAACAGCCCTGAAAAAATGCACCTCATAACTTACAAGTCTGAAGACTGCATAGGGCACACACATATATATATATATGTAAGAACTGCCCTAAAACATTAACCTGATGCTATGTCCCAGCATATGTATTATACTCTTAATAAATAATGAAAATGCAATCTCGTTTGGAGTTGTACATTGAGATACAGATACTGATTTAACTACATGTCCTTATGCTTCAAACAGCTAAAATTCACAAAATAAACCAAATAACCTGATTATATATGATGACTTTCTAACCCATAAAGGTACCGTTTAGAAACATTCTGATGAATTTTTATTCAGAAAAATCAATTGGAAATGATCAATCTTCCAGCAGATCATTAAAAAGTTTTGAACATTATGTGAATTACTCAATTGTAAACTGATTTTTTTAAAAATAATACATTATTAAGGAAAATTGTTTTTCATCAGGTTTTTTACAACAAATTTCATATAAACAAGAATCTCTTCATGCTCTGCTTCCATTCAAATATTTCTGAAATAACGGTCATAAGAGCTATAGGTCTATAATTCTGTTTTGTCGGTCCAATTACCAATTTTACTTTTCTATAACAACTGTAACTTTTGTGAAATAATCTGGAACAACGTTACGTAAAAAATACAATCAAAGAAAATCATTAAAAGATGATGTCGGCATTTAGAAAAATTAAAATGTTCAACATATAAAAAAATCTGATCCTGGATTTGTTTAGCTATGGCACATTGGATCTCAGATAATGAGATTGGTTCAGCAAGGCTTAGAAGGGGCCTTGAATGTTCAAAGAACATATTCCTTATCTGAATCATTATTAACAGTACTGAGTAGGCTTTACAATGATTTTCCCACATGAGTATGTTACTTTGGCGATAGTTCCAATCAATGCAAACTGGTAGCCTATTGGAAAGATGCTGTAGTAATTTTTTAACTTGATTCCAGAATTCACATTGATCTAAAATTTTCAAATTTATTTGCATGCATATCTGTTGTTTTAATTCCTCCACTAAGTTACATAGTCCAAAGGCATACTTAAATATAGTGTACACAGACCCTGATCTGCTGTCACATTATGTGAACATGAATTAAAGTCTATGATGTTCATGGCTGTTCATCACAAAACCCACACAAAGCAAAGATGTATCCTGACAGTGCAGTAGTTCACAAAAACTGAGCATATAGTAATGTGAAACCACAAAATAACTGGTTCCAATGAAACATGAAATAAAATAAACTGAAATGAAGTAGAAACAACAAATTAGACCAGTGTGTTGGTGACATATCTGAGTTATAAGAGAGGAATCAGTAAACTATGCGACTTTATAATGGTGGACCAACCTAACACAAATGTGACACAACACACACACTAATACTGCTCTATCAATTAGGTAAATTTCACACCTGCATCTCTATGTGAGACTGATTTATATTTTTTTCTAACATCGGTTGTCTACCACCCTTTCAGTGCTTATCTATAACTTCCAATTTAACTTACCTGTCACTTCTACCTTACCAAAATAACACCACATACAAGAGTACAGCTTCCTATTTCTTCATTCATGTACACATACACAGAATTACATGCACAAGTATAAAAGTAAATGTTCAACACTTGGTTAACCATCAAGCTGACCCTTTTAGAATCATGCCAGTACAAATGGATTTACCTGCTGTAACTAGCTGGATGTACATAAAAGTATACATATATGTACATGACCCATGATGAGTTTGTTCACAGCTCTTGTAAAACTGCTCAAGCGTGTATTATTGTATAAGTGACACTGCACTCATGACTTCTTAACGAGTGCCATTAAATTCAGGCATTTTATTTAAGATACATTTTGTAATACAACGTTTATTTTGCACTGAGGCTTGGTACTGTGTTTCCTTTTCAACTGTGGATGGAAAGGGTGGCTTACAAGAAGTCGAAGAAAACATGGTAAAGTATTGTGAAATACTGTTTGAGATAACCAACTGCTTTGTCGTTTCTCTTGTTTACAAGTTTAAAATATAATAATTGTTAATTTTATCATTGTGTTCAATCAAGAGGGAGATGTGAAATTCCTATACTTTTAAATTTCTAATACTTTTCTAAACAATGCCATATATATATATATATATATATATATATATATATATATATATATATATATATATATATATATATATATAGAGAGAGAGAGAGAGAGAGAGAGAATAAAAACGCTGATATTCTATTTATAGTACTCCCTCTGTACAATGATGGACCCCCAAAAATTAATATTTGTTACACATTCACCTGAGATAGCTTTATTCTATGGAATTTCCTACCATGTTGTGCCCTGCTAGTGCTCAAACAAAGAATTACATTATTTACTGATGTGAAATCACATAATGGATAATGGGGGAATAACCACTTCAAGATTACTGAAACTGACAACAATCCACAAACTGACAACAATCCACACACAGACAAATGGGAGATCTATAGTTTTATCTGTCTGGGGATGGAACAAATATACAAGTCCCAGTCCCAGTTAATACTCTAACAGCTGAACTAATCAAAATTGTTTTCCTAATAACATGAGTACAGAGATAGCATAACAAGGCTAATTCGTGATTTTCAGGTAACCATCACTTGGTTTACCAGGTCACAATAATGGCCTTTATCAAGGTGACAGGTGACCCTCTTAGAATATGCCAATAAGTATGGGCATTACCTGTTGTAACCACCTAAATGTCTAATGCATAATGTACATAAAAGCATACATACATGTACATGACCCAATAAAACTTATGGTGATAAATGACAAAAGCAATAGATTAATGTGGATGTGAGCAGCAATTTGAAATTCCCGAGCAATACATCATATGGATATTTTCTGGAGGAAAAAAAATGGGTTGCACAAGCTGAAGAAATGGATCTATGTTGATGGATCTTGTAAAACTGCTCAAGTGTGTTTTTATAGTATCGGATAAATTATAAATGACAGTGCATTCATGACTTCTTAACAAGTGACATTAAATTCAGGTATTTATTTATGATGTATTTCATAATGCAAATTTTATTTTGCACTGAGGCTTGGTACTGTGTTTTCTTTTCAACTGTGGATGGAAACGGTGCCTTACAAGAGGACTAACAAAGCATGGTAAAGTAATGAGAAATATTGTTTCACTGATATAACGAATTCTTGCTTTATTATTTCCTTTGTTTACAACTTCAAAATTTAGTCATATTGTTAATTTTATAATCATGTTCCCTCAGGATGAAGAAGCGAATTCCTATACTTTTCAATCCCTAATACAGTTAAGAACACAACATACATACAGTGGAGCCTCACTGATCCAGACACATTCGTTCTCAGTGAATATGTCTGGATTAACGAGTCTTCCAGATCATTGAATCATTCACATTTTTATTTTACAATGTCATCAATCCATATACATGTACATGTATATGCTAGCTGTAAATGTACTGCATATTCAATAATGGTTGAAATAAATTAATGAATACATCTATTGACGTGTGTTTATTTCACATTATTATAACATGTGCTTGTACATACATGTACAGTAAATATAAGTTTAGACAATTAACACATCAAACACTTAACACTATGTACATGTACATGTATGTACTGTACATACATTTATTATGTCAATTTCCTGAAGAAATTTGTAACCTTTGTTTGCCTGGATTTTTTGGTGATCTATCTGCAATGATTATTGATAGTGTCCATAGATTCTCAAAAGCTTCACGATTGTGTTCTATGTCATCACAGGTGAATATTGCTGACGTCTACTCAGAATACGAAATTAATGTTGCTATGCTAATAAAATGCAGTCATTTTTATAAGTCGTATTTTACAGCTGTTACAGCTGCTAATGAGTTGATAATTGACGTCCCCATTTTATTGGGAAATGAATCCCTATAATATCCACAGCTTAAATCAAGTAACTGTATTTGTACAGCCATCAATAAACTGTGATTGTTACATACAATTGGTAAACAGCAAAGAAGCTTAATGACACACTTAATTTATTTACCATATGTTATGTTAAAAAGCATGGACGATTTGATTCCAGTGTGTTGATTTAATTATTAACACCCCCATCAGCGACTAGCTAAAACAGACATTGTTTATACACTCGCTGATTACAATATGTTCATGCTACCTAATTTATCCACACACATGATCACATGATCAATTGATAACTTTAACATACCACTAGAATTTGACCAATCAGAAATTGATACATCGACACACCTCCAAATTTGCATAGGTTAATCTGTATTATTCGACTGACTGTATTTTCATATGCGATTTTTCGAATTTTCTTATTTTTGGACAGACTATTTCCAGATTATTGATACAAGTTTTAAAGTAATTTTAGACTTTGGTCTACGATTTTGATTTCCGGATCCGGAACACAGATTTCTTGATTAATGGAGCAAATTAATGTTTAGGAATTCCATTCCTGTTGAATTATGTCTTGATAGTGAGGCTTCTGGATAACTTTAGATGTTGAAATGTCCAGCCATGCAATCATGCATGTCGTAAGAAGCATTTTTAATGACAGTAATCTCTTTGCCCTAGGATGTGTCCAGTGACAATGATCCAACAAAAAGGCCTTGGACTTTTCAAGGGTTTATATAAAAATTAAACTTTGAACAATTCTCCCTCATTATAACACAGCAGATGGGGTCAATAACTGCCAACTGTACCTAGCGGAATGATAAAAATATGTCAAATGATGATGTCTGAAAAAGGAAATGGAGATATAATACTATGCTTCGTGTTGTTTTTTTAGCCCATATTGTCATAAATTTGATAGACCAATAAAAATACAATGGTTTTAGTTTGGTCAAGGAATCCACAGTGGTACATCATCACCTCAGAATCAAAGTTATATCCATAAATTAGTTATAAGTTGGGAGTGCAGTATTTTGCACATTTTGCATATTAGAGCTTTTTATTTTTGTGTCTTTCTAGGGATACCTAACTTTTGTATACTTTACTGCCTGGATTGTGCTGTTAAACCTCATACATGTACAAACATTATAATACATTCCTTACTTAGATTACTTACATTACATTACATTACACACACACACACATATACATACATACATGTAACTAAGTGCCTGCCAGAGGTAAAGTTCACCTATTTTCTCCCTGATGTTTTATACCTAGTAGATCAACTGCTGCCCACAGAACACCACAAATACTTTGGTCTCTTTCATGTGATAAATACTTCGTAGATTTTACAATTAAATCAACACAATATGCCAGGGGATATGCGGGAAGTTTTGTCAAACTCTTTATTTCATATAATTTTTTCCTCAATATACTTGTACATCAATAACCAACTTTCACAACTATTCAAATGATGACCAAACCTGTATGGAGTATATTCAATTTCTTGGAAGCATTTTACCATTCATCAATGATACTGAATTGTTTTCAAAACCATCCTGGGTGATATATAGGTGATACAGTCAAAGGACTCTTTATTTACAGATTCATGTGTAAACATCAATCACTCCCATAAATATGTATGGGTTATAAATGTCAACCACATTATAATTAAAGGTGGTATCAAATATATTCCAGGTAACATCTTTGTTGACAGTCAAATACTATATTGTGACATTTTCATTCCTGCTAAGGACATGATTCTTTATACACTAATGGTTGAAATAATTATAACTTTTAACCAATCCATTACACATCCTCCAATATTTCTTGCAATTGCCCCTCTAAAAATCTGAGTAATATAATATCGCAGTTCTGATATAACCTTTTTGTAAATCTGAATAAATTTGTATAATTAATTTTCTGACTATAACATTCTTGTTATTTACAATGATTGGATGACAAGCTCTAATGCCTTATTAATAAATTGTCCTGATAAATAAGATGTTGGGTTGATTTTGGCTGGCTAGGAGGAAGAGGAAAGCATCATCCTTTGATGTCTCTGCATCCACCTTCTCAATCCTGAGACTGGAAACCAAACTTGAGCCCACATAGGTACAAAGCAAGTGCATTAACACTATACTACCCAGGCCCTCTATTTTTATTAAATATTATTCTTATTATTTTTAATATTGACATTAAGTATATATTTTTATTCATAAAATATTCCCACACAAATATTTCCAAAGGCTCTCCTTTTTTTAGTGTTTTCATCCTCATGATAAAACATTAACATCCTACCAACACTGTCAACACCAATTACCCTCCTTTCACTAAAAAAAAGATAATGTAAACCATTCTCTTTCGCAACCAATTTCAAAATGGTTCCAGTCAAACCTGGTTTCACATCTTCTATTTCAATCTCTCATGGTCACGGATTCAGCCAATGTGGGTATGTGAGGAAGCTTGCCAGTAGCTTCTCGTGGGTCGGTGGTTCTTTCCGGGTCTTCCCGGGTTCTTCCTCCACCATTAATACCGGCCGCCATGTATAGCCTATCTTGTGCTGAAAAATGGCGTTAAACCCCACAGCAACAACAATCTCTCATGAAGCAACACTTAGTTACTTTGAATGAAAAGTTAATTTTGGCCTGTAGTGGATTAAAATCCTCTTTCAGTTTCCTTATCTACTATACTGGACATATTTTGTAGTACATGTCACAAAAATCCACAAAATACTTTGTAACCTTTTTTCCAATATTTTTCTTTTGTTTTTCAACCTGAAGAAACTCTACATGTCTCTATAAAGTGATCGAATAAAATATTAGTAGGGAAAATTTATCCACCTCGCTGGTCCAGTTAGTTTGTCTTCTTTTGATTATTTGAAATGAATGTTGTCTCCATCTATCCTTTTCACTCATTCAACTGCAAATTACTCAGTGCATGAAATACCCTTCACTGTCATCTGATTCTTTCGTTCTCATTTCCTGTCTGTTTATGTTCCATTCTGGCAGAGTTATTATTCTTTGTACCAGACTTACTCTTTATTCAGGAGCCCCGGGTGACAGAGTAGTCTAAAGCACTCGCCTTTACTGATCACTGCCATTTCACCTATGTCAGCATTGGTTCAAGTGTGGGTATGTGAGAAAGCCTGACAGTAGCTTCACGTGGGTTGATGGTTCTTACTGGAGTTTTCCACAGATTCTTCATACACTAGTTATACTGGCTGTCATGTCCATAGCTTATCATGTGCTGAAAACCCCAAACAACAAAACAACTCTGCATTCACATGTAGCTATTAAATGGGCTTCTTTGGCACATCATACTCACTTTGTAAAAATATAATCTCCAGTACAACTTATCAAAATTAAAACACTTCAAAATAACAATCTTCTTCCTTGTTCTAATTCACAGAAACTGCCATTTTTGGAAACATGTCTGATGTTCCTTGGGTGGGGGAGGAGATGGCTACCTTATGATCAATCACATTTTCAAAGATCTACACACTGAAAAATTGAAGATCAACGGTTTTATCTGACAGGGGCTGGGTCAAATATGCTGTAAGTTTGTAGGTCCCAATCACTATTAAAACTCTAACAGCTAAATGAGAAAATAAATTGTTCCTAACAGCTCGAGTAACAAGGCTATGTTTTCATGTAACCATAGACTCACTGATCCATTCAATGTTCTGAAGCATACCCACTTTTCAATAATGGTGGCATAATAGAAATGGATTATACCAAATTCATTTGAGGCATAATTCAGATCTTTTGTTGTTTACTAAACATTGCTCAATGGCATTCTTTTTTGCTTCTAAATCAAAAGTGCTTGACAATAAATAATAGCTATAACTACCAGTCCTTCTGCATTTGAGGTAATCTATACCATATATACTCACTTAAAAGTCAATTCAAACTGCAAACTGCACAGATCCAGATCTTCAATCACATCATGTGCCAGAAGATCTGGGTCTGTGCAGTCTGTTAGGAGTAATCAGAGAATAACAAACAACACATCTTAGTCTACAGGTGCAATATGCTATGGCAAATCAGGATCTCTGTTTTTCTGCAAAATGACTTATAAGCAAGTATATATGGTACAGCTGCCAATTCTTTTAATTTTAACATAATTAGCATAATTGTGCTGTTTTAAGGATTTATCTGTAGGTGCTATTCATTGATTTATTCAATTTTTCCCTCTGTAAATTTATATGTTGTACATCTTCAGTTAAATATATAATCCACCTCAGCTCCTTTTCAAGACACTGTCATGAAGCATGATTTTAGGAGAGGCAAGGACAAAGGTGGGGTTGGTGGGGGACTTCATGGGGCAGGGTGTTTACCATAACAAGGGCACTAGAAACTTTGGATGTTCCAGTAATGTTTCTTGGGCAACTGTTAATGAATTTTATTGGTCATAGAAGTTTACGACCTGTAGCATCATTAGGGTTGGTGTCACCCAGTGAGGTAACTCATGGTGTCACCCCCATGGACATACTTCCTGCACAAAAAATTCCAAAATTTCATTGAAAGGTTAAAAAGCTTAGTAATTCAGCAATCTGGAAGACAAAACCAGTCCAAGTACAAGTTAGAGGGGTAACAATTGTTTACAGAGTTTGATTTAAATTCTGGTGTCATGGCTTCTTATTCAAGTTGGCGGAGATGATGAACAAGATTTCATGATGACATCATAGTGAATATTCAAATATGATTCAAATATAGGCCACAAATTTCAAAATAGTAAAATCAGGTATTTGTTAAAACATTAACATTAGTTTTTGAGTAATGTCACAAGAAAAGTTTCAGATTTCTCATGTCCAGGACTTTTACTTTAGTCACAAATCATCTAAATTTAAGCGCATTCAACTTAAACTTGTGTTCATCACTAAAATATCCATCCTATCTGATTGGTTAGGGGTTCTCAACAAATGTGTACCCTCAGGTTTTGATGCCTGGAATTTGAATGTAACCCATTTCCGATGCATGGAAATTCCAACCTGTGCGGGTTTTATGATGTGCATTAATTTGGGCCAGAGGATCAGTCTTATGGTCTTTTAGATTCATCTCGGACACTGTGACAAATTGTACCATATACACCAGTGCTCAACTAGACTATGTTCATGCAATCAGTCTGAACCAGTCAATAGGGGACAAAAAAAAATCTTATACCTGTCCAATGATGTGTGATTTAATAATCAGATTCTGAAAGCAGGCATGTACACAACAAGATGCTAATTGATGACTCTACTGTTTTAAGGCCCAGAAAAAATTGTTTCCGGTCAGCCAACTGTCCCTGTTATTTTGTTGCAGACCATAGCACTTTTTTCCCCCAGTGTAAAATTTTTTTCTTCATGAAACTGATTTGCACATCTAACTGAGCTGGTTCTGCCCAGTACTTGAAGCACTTGGTACATTACATATACTAATCATTATAATATATATATATGTATATATATAATGTTTAAAAGAAAAATACCTACCCTAATTTTAAACCAGTGCAATAGGAAATGCATATACATTTTTTAGTCTAATCTGAAGAGTTTAACACCAATTGCAGGATGTTTTATGAGATTGTTATAACTAATAAAGGGATCAAAGATGGTAATGTGTTTCAAGTTTTTTAATAAAAATCACCAGACCTTTAGCAAAGGTGAGATAGAATAAGAGATCAATCAAATATGATTTTGGCAAAAACACCTGAATAGGCATTTTGACTTTATTGTACTCTTTGGCTTCTGCGTTATTCAAGTTAGTTTTCGAGAAATATTTATGGGCTGTTCATATATGTTTTAGTTAAATTCATGTCAAAATGCCAAAAAATAACTTTTTTCAATGCTGAAAGGAAACAAAAAAATCACTGACTAATGTGAACTCAGGATTACATCTCATGTCCAACTCTGAAACATTCTCCTCATGATGAGCTTAAACTGGAGGACTATGATGAGCAGTCACAGGAAAACAAGTTTGAACTTTCCTGCAGGCTCAGCATAGTTGTTTTGTCACTGCCACATTCTAACAACAAGGAGAAGACACTTGCCATCAGAAAACAACCAGGATCTTTTCAAGAGTCAAAAGTGGTGAATGATGGCTTACAAGCCTTTTAATAAACCAACCAATAAATGATTTTAGTAGAAATACTTCAGTAGGTAATTGGATTGTTTTTTGCATTGTTTAAATCATTATTGCACTGTTAAAAATATATTAAAGGAATATATTTAAAGCAGTTCATATATTTTAGTTAAGTTTATTTCAAAATGCTCAAACATAACGTCATAAGCTCTCTCCCAATCCTAAAAAGAAAACAACTAAGAAATATGAAACTCTGAAATATATCTTGAGACTAAACTCAATAGCTTTTTCCTCAAGATGAATGTAGCTTGTAGAACCACTGAAGAGCAGTTAACAACCTTTAAAAAAATATTATTCATGGGGAAATCTGGACCAAAAAATAACTGAGAGCCTTTTAAGTGTGAAACTTAATAATCACTATTAAATTTAATGTCATCCATGGTTACCAGTCATTGATCATGTGAAAGAAACTAAAATTGCTTGTGGTGAAGTTGTGAATTTCATTTGATAAAAAAATCTTTGTTTTTCTCTGAATTGTCATACTGGCTAATATTAATCATCACCATTGCTCAAAGTATATTTTCTTATCAATGATGATAATTCCAACTCTCATAATCCAAAGAAACAAAGTTAATAACAAGGAGAAGGTGAATAAATCTCCTGAAGTTGTAAGAAATCTTAAGCATCCATTTTCTCAAAAAATAACAAACAATGGCTATGAACTCACAACTAAACAACCAATGATTCTTGAGATTTTGGTTTCAAGGATCAAATGAATCAGCTTTGAAATCTTTTGAGAAACCAGTTAGCATGCTGAACACAACAGAAAGGTTGTGGATTAGAATACAACCACTGGAATGGCCTGAGATGGCTACTATCATGGGCAAGGCACTTTTTTCCAATTGACTCAGCACTAAAGAAATACTATTTGTTTTATGGTGCTATAAAACATCCTACCAAACCATCATTCATTTCCAAGAAAAGAAGTATTGTATTTGTCTTACTCTTCATAAACGATTAAACCCTCTAATTCTGCAAACAAAACATTCCTTTCTTATCAAACACTTCCACCGATTTACCCAAAATATTCTTCAAAATCTGACCAGCTCCAACAAAGCATAATCT